>VZTZ01034080.1:407346-539058 GCA_013400955.1 Drymodes brunneopygia | reverse complement strand
TCAGGAGAAATAATGGGTGTAATTCAAAATAGTTTCCTGCATTAGACATAGCTTCTGCCACCAATAGCCTGTTCCAATTAAATAATAGCAGCAGATGCTGTCATGTATATTGGTGTTGTCCTGTGAAGAATTAAATGGAAGAAGACTGATTCACAATGTTTGCATCAATATCTCTTTACAGCCGTGGGTTCAGTTGTGTCTTGAGATCAATCAAGTTTATTACAGTTGAAACCTATGTATGTGAGATAAATAATACATGTGTGAAGACCTGGGGAAAGAAAGTGTCAGTAGCAGAATATAATAGAAGGGACTACATTTACAGAAAAGTGAAAATGGATCTAATTACTCAGTCACTAAAAATATAGGGAACTTTGCAACTGGTATGAGTAAGAAAAGGACCTGGCCTAGTGTTTTTTTGCACACAGTTGAATACTGGAATAAACTCTCATGGTCCTACACTGGAGTACTGAGTCTATGTACCATCTATATTTTTAATACATATTATTTGAATTCAAAGTCATTATAAATAAAATACAAAATATAAGCTCCACCTGTTGGTGAAAATGTGGGATTTCAAATGATATTTCCTACTAGGCCAATGATAGTAGCTCAATTCCAAAAGAGCTTTACAGGAAATTATTATAATGGTGATTTTTCTGCTTAAAATCAGAAGAAATTAGAAGGAATATGGGCTGTGTCTCAGGAGGACCAGGTATAAAATGGCATGGGATCAATCAGCTTTATGACCAGCTGAGGCATCCAGGTTGTTTTAGCTCTCAAACAAAAAACAACGCCAATTTAAGTTTTTCTCTACATAAGAAACGTCACATCAGAACATTGTTTTAATAATGCATTTCGTATTTGATTGTCACCAAGGCCAAGCTTTTTCATCTCACAACCTCAAATCCTCTCAGGCTTTGTATACAAGTATTTGTATTTGTATACAAGTTGTCGTTAAAAGTACACACTTTTTCTTGATTAGATGCCCATGCATAAAGGTTTCCAGGTTATTTCATGTGGTCATAACTCTTACTGTTATAATAACAAGTTATAATGGATTTATAATTAAATAATTGAATAAAATCCAGTAATGTGTGCTAATACTTCTACCTGTAGAAACTTTTTGGTAGAAAAATCGCTTGCTAAAATAACAATTCCAGTTTACAGCTGAAATGTTTTCAGACCACGTTGCTGACCATGGTAACATCGGATCAGTCAGACTTCCACAAGCAATTTTTGCCGTGCATCACTCTGTTTTATACACTGTTGTTATTAGCATTATTGCAGTTACTGTGTGTTTTCCATATTTGATTGCTATTTTTCCAGTACATTGTTATCTCAGTACATAATCTCTGTCTTTTGTCCCTTTCTTACTGGAGGAGGGTGGGGGCAATGGAAATGGCTGCTTGGAGCTTAATTTCCAGCTGGTTTTAAACCACAACTGGTCATTTCTAGAAGGTGTCTCCAAATAAGTCTTGCATATTCTGCAAGAGGAAAAGTGAGCCTTCCAAGATTTCATCTTATTCATTCTTCTTATTCCAGCCCTTTCATGCCTTTGTAAGTGAGGTAAGGCCTGCAGGAAGAGAACTTCCTTCTTATGGTCCTAGCAAAGTTCACAAAAGAGATGTGTGAGAAGGAATTTTTCCATTCCTGTGAATGCCTGACACCCAGTCTGGGATTCTCCAGTCTCTTTGTCCTTTGATTTGCTGGAGTTGTCCCTGGAAGATATTTCTGATTACTCACCACAAAGATAACTTGTGTAGCAACAAGGGATTATGAGCACCACAATCAAGGCAGTCCTTAAATATGCAGAAAGAGGATGGACTATGGAGAGCACTTGTATAAATAGCATTAATAAAACTTTAATGACCTTTTAAGTTAGACTTTGGGCAACTCCATTTTCATATTGGAACTTAGCCCAAGAATCTACTAAAGAAGTTCTTAATGTATTTTCTTTCATTCCTCCAGGGTGAGAGCAGTTGAAAAAATCATAAACAAAATAATAATTTTGGAGTGCTGGAGAAGTGTTTTATTTTGAGAATGGCAGCAATCCACCATCTGTTTATTTCATCATTCGATTGTGTCTTAACATTTCATGCAGAACCTACTAATTTTGAAGTCAATGAGACATTCAGCTCATATTCCACAGATCAGGTGGATGCCAGAGAAAGATAAGCTGAGCATCTGAAGAAGCTCAGATCAGGTTCTGAGATCAGTTTTGCAGAGACACCATCTTGGGATCATTGTAATTCTTCTCTTGAATGCAGCTTCAGTTCAGGTTCACCTGCCAACATTGCAAGGGTTGAACCAAAGTTGTGTCCATAATGATAAGAAAGCATGTTCACCAGTGGGAAGTTAATTTTACAGACTTGCTGAGCTCATTAGTAGATGCTAATTATTTACTGGTTCTATGTACAGGTTTTTTACAATTTAAAAATAACTCCCTTTAAAATGAAGTACAGTCTTACTGATCTAAATATTTTGGTGCTTGGGAATATCTTTACTAGTTACGGCATCGTGTTATAAAAAAACAGGATCCACACCATGCTCTTGAAATCCCACACTCCACTCAATTCTGAGACAGAAAAATCTATTTGACAATTATTTTACATCAAGTTAAGGTAAATAAGATGACAAGATGTAAATATCTAGATTACATTGTAAAATGATAAGGAAATGTAACACCCAAAAGAGATTAGAGACAGAAAATCTTGTATTTTCCACCGTGCTGGAAGTATTTTCATACCACAAGGCCTCTATTCTTTGACTTGCTCTCAAAGACACTGTTTTCTATTGTTTGTTAAAATAAGATGTTTATTATTTCTGTTACACTACCTCATAAGGACCCTAAATAGATGTTAGGAGCCCATTGCACCAGGCACTGTGCAAACAAACACAGTGACTACCCTCCCTCAGGAAGACTTTTGTGACCAAATAAAATATTGAAGAAAATAAATTAGCAAATGGGAAGATGTTTAGGGAATATAACAGCAGAGAGATGTACATTTGTGTAGTCACAGTAATTTTAGAAGCCATGAGCTGCAAAAAAAGCACAAAACTGTTATGAAACCTCTTCAGTATTAGCCCTGTACAGGCTCTGTAAAATGGTTTCTTGCTCTTTGATCGTGTAGGCAATACATTTTAAAGTGCCTGTTTTGAGCTAAATATTCTGCTTGCTTCAATATTTACACTCAATGTGAAATAAGCCTGAATATTACTTCAGCTATTTTTTTCTGGTAGAGCCAAGTAATTCAGTTGGGGAAATTTTCCTACTTTTGTCAGTCTACCACTGGATTTGTCAGGCCACATTTTGATCAGGGACACTGTTTTTCTTGTTACCATTTCAATAATGCTGTTTAGCAAAAACTAAACACTCAGAGAATAAAGACTTCATGTTAACAAAAAATCTGTCAGAAATTTCTGTCCAGACTGCTGAGTTCTTTTCTAACATAACTCAGGAAGCACAAAGATCCATGGCTTTCTGTATTGTCACAGCAGATGGCTAAAAATCATTATATTTATTTTAAAGTATTAGAATTTCTTTTAATGCTCAGTTTTTCTGATGTGCCTTTTTATTTGTGAGCCACTTAATCAGCTCAGGTCACATTGTAAAGTTCTAGCTCTAGCCATCCACACTAGAAAGTTTATTTTTACTTAACGATTTTGACTTTCACTGGCTCATGCTATTTTAGGTGCTAGGGCATTAATAAGAAGTACCAGTTAATGCAAATTTTGGGTTAAAATTTGAGGAAATGCAGGAATTATAAGAATCAAGACTACTCTCATTTATGTTATCTGCTGGCCTCTGTAGAAATGGGGATTTTCACACTGCAAGTAGGAGCTAAAAACAAAAGCACAGACACTGTACTGCCAGCAGCTGCACTTGTCATCCATTTATCACTGGGAATTTCAAAGCTTTGTGGAACATTGTTGTTTAAGTGAGCTTGGTCTTGTTCACCCAGCACCCAAGTGTCTGTGTTGGAGAATGTTCCCTTGGGGATAATAGTTGTTTGAATTTTAATTAGGCTCTCTGATGGAGTTTTGAAAATTGATATTCCAGTTTTAAGCATTAAGTATCCCCAAGTTAAAAATATGGGAAGTAAAAGCTTTGTCACTTGCGAAAGCTCCCACAAAGATAGTCATTAAAAATACAACATACCACATCAATTGGAACCCAGACTTTTGTGCTCTGCTCATGGAAAATAAATACAAAATTACCTAAACCTTTGAGAAGCTCACAGGTTCATTGCCACAGGATGTTGGCATCTGTGCCTCCTTTACAATAGCTAATTTATGGTCTTGTAAAACCCACCAGTGGACTAGGAGTGTCACAGAGCCTTGTATGTCCTCCACGAGTGGAGATCACAAAACAGGCTATGTCCCTGGGTTTTCCTTTCCTGCTGCCATATGTGTTTTGCAGGACAGTTTAAAAACATATGTTTACCTCATCTGGACCGCTGAACAATGTGTTAGAATTAGATGAGGTCCTTGAACTACTTTTCTTCCTTGCTTGTGTCCGGCAAGTCAGTTGCTGCCTGATCCCTTGGAAATAAGCAATACCCTGTGTAAGTGCCTCATAGCTGTGATGGGTTGTTTATGCTCCCAGAAAATGTGACGTGAAAAAAGAGGACAGACAGGAAACCTTTTAGCTTCAGTTCTATTGCTTCTGCCTTTCAAGTCCAGAGGTGGGATTTGGGTCTGGGAGCTTCAGCATGAAAGGATTTCTGTCTTCAGTATGTGGGAAGGGGATTTATAAAATGCAGAAGGCAGAAGCTTCAGGACATGAATGTTGAGCCAAGCTCTGTGACCACTGGGTGCCACTCTTGTTCCACGACGAATGAACTGCTGTGTCTTTAACAAGGACCGAAAAGTTTACTGACTCGGCTGAATGTCCTTATGTCGAGTTAGGCTGCCAGAATACGAATGCCATATATTCTGCCTAGCAGAAATAAAAAGCAGAAGGTCAATGATAGACGCTTACAGTAAGCAAGAAAGGAAGATTCAGCAAGCAAAATCCAAGCAGTAAAACCTGGGAGATCAGGTCTGCTGAATATACCTCATGTAAGGGTAGGTTGTTAATTATAGTTGGGGGCTCCTAAGGAGGCAATGTCAGAATTTGTATTTTCCTAAGGAAAGGGTGAAGAAACTGATTTAAAAATCTGTTTTTAAAATAAAACATTTAATTAAAAGATTTTAAGTCAGCTTTTTGCACCTAATGCAGCTGGCAAAATAAAACGTAGTGCCTCTCTTTGAACCATAACCTAGTTCTATCATTAGGGTGCTGTAACAACCACAGCATTCTGATCATGCATTTCTAAGGGGGCAGACAAACACTACTGCTATAGTACTGAGTATGGGAGAGTAAAGCTAACTGCAATGATTTCTCTGTCCAGACTAAGAAAAGCACTAAACAGAAATAAAAAATCATCAGCAAGACATTGCTCCCCTAATCAACAGTGTGAGGTTTTTTTATAAATATATTTTTCTGAGGCTTTACTGGGCAAAAATTGCTACAGTTCTGTTAAAGCTGTGGTGACAGCACTGATTCCTAAAAGGTGGGAATACTCTTTAATTCTTTTATGTCTTGTTAGTTTGATTTGATTTTAAACCAAAAATATTCTAATGTCTTAGGAAATTCTACAGAGATCTGTTCACTTCAAGATACATTCTGTCATACTGTGATCTGAAAATGGAGGTGGATTGAGACGGATTTCTTTCTGACTCTTCACTTGTGGAATTCTTGTTTGAAATTAATTTGGAGCCATGGCTCCTCTTGGACTGCTAATGAATGCATCTGTTTAGCCCTGTGTATTAAATAGATCGTATTCAATGTTGTATTCAAAGCTTAGAATGGATTTTTTTGTATTATAGTTACACCCAGAGGCCCCCAGCAGAACTCTAGCACATCAGAAATTGTACTTGCACAGCAGACGATATGACCTCTGTCGGGGAAACCTTGCCATGTGAGTCCAAAAGAATAGGTGGAAGTGGATGCTGGCAGATTAAGAGAATAAGAAGGCATGGAGTTTGCACTGGTCAGCATGACAAGCTGTGGTCTCAGCAAGGCAGCATTTTTCCTATAGAATCACAAAAGAAGGATCTGAAGGGTACAGTGATGGAACTCTGCTGATGTTTACAGGGAGGGCAGAGGGGAAGAAACATCAAAGTTCTTCTCTGAAACATGGGCTGCTCTCATGAACCATGGCCTCTCAATAATAACTAAGTTTCCAGGAAGCAGCCTCAGAAATATTTGTTCAGAGGCAAGTGAATGTGAGAGTTTGTGGCATATGTTGCAATATAAAAGGTGAAGCAGTGGAAGATGTAAAGAGAGGAAGGATCAGAGCAAAGCGAGAGTTAGGAAGTTAAGTGTTGAAGGATGGATATGACAAGTGGTGCAAGGAGGCATTTATAAAAGCCAGAGAGAAGGTTGTTTCATTTTGTAAGATATGAAGAGTTGAAAATTGGATGAGAATTTTAGCTCTATTAATGAAAAAGTAACTTAGAGATATTGTGTAGACAGATCTGCAAAACAAAGGCCCAATTAGACATCCAAGGTGATAATGATAATCTGATTAAATGAGTAGATGGGAGCGCAGTGATCAGGAATAAGTATTGCTAGGAAACAGCATTTAAGGAGATTTTTGCCATGCCATCCCAGGCCTCATTCTGGGCACAGAGGTACACACTGGAAGCTTTAGCTCTTGCTCCCCACTCTGCTAAAAGTAAAGTGAATCAAGATTGGAAAGCACTTGCAAAAGACTCCATATACTTGATAGCAGAAAGAATTTGGAAAATATTAGAAGGAAAGGAGGAATTTACTAGGACTGAAGCTGTAAAATGAGAAGCATATGAAAGCTTGGATCTGGCTGTGATTTAGAAGGACAGCTGAGTATTGGAGAAGATCCAGCCAAGACTGAAGGTTTATTGCTCTATTTCTCCTTGGAAAATTTGGTTCTGTGTCAAATAAAAGGCCTTAAACAGGAATTAAAATCAGCAGGAGCCCAAGACATGGTTTCACCTGGGTAAGTAGCTCACTGACTTGTAGCATCACAGTAGTGAACCAAGACATCACAAGAAGAGTGGAAAGGGCATTGGGAGACTTTGGGGTGAAGATAAGTGGCTTATATTTGATATGAGCAAAATGGAGACTTCTTTTGATTAAACCCACAGTAACTAGGCTGCACAGGGTCTAAATACCTTTGTAGATATTACTAAAGCCTGCAGTCAGTTATGTGACACTGCTGGAAAAGAAGTCCTTAGAGACTTGAGGAGATCTCTGTACAAGGACTCAGTTTGCAAGGTGGTGTATCAAGATATATGTCTGCATATCCATAGTATCAAAGTACCTCATCTGCAAGTTCTATCTAGTTGTAGCAGCAGGATGTGGAACAGATACAGTTGATATAGGGTCTAGAAAGGCATTTAATGTCACTTTTATTTTTCAGGAATAATAGAGCTTGCCAATATCCATTCATTAACTCCAGGCTGGTTTTTTTAATGACTATTTTCCATGTCTCTTGCATTTACGAGTTCAAGCATTATAGTGGGTCAAATTTAGCTACTTCATTTTTTAGTACCCTTCTAGTAATCAGTACAAAATGCAGATACTACAAGCTAAAACAACTGGTACTTTTCAAATATCTTAAATAAACTCTATTGTGCAACCGTTTCTTGGTTGTCTTTGATAACTACCTCACAAAGTGTTTTCTTACTCTTAGGCAGTGAGTATATGAGTTATTTCGTAGAGTTAGAAAGGCACTCAGCTGACGTGGTTATAAGCACATCTGACAACATCTTATCCTTAACCAGTCATTTCCCCTTTGAGAGGAGGTACACAAGCTTCCTCTTTGAGATCTACAATAGGTTTTCTCTGAGGAGTCATGTAGGTCCTCTGTCAAGACCCATATTTGAATTGCTAAGGTTAGTTTGGACAGCACAACCTTCTTTGTTTTCCAGAATTGCAGTAGATTATCATGGCCCCATTTCCCCACTAAATAAATGTCATTTCCAGCTTCTACAGTGACTTTGGTATCTCAAATGAGATATGACAATTACTGACACTTGGGTGTTGTTTTTCATCAGAAAGCAAAAATCTTATTTTTGGTAAGTAGCTCAACACTGAATTACATCACCATTGAGAATACTGTGTAGGATGTAGGTTATTGGCAAAGGCTCCAGCTCTGTGCAACTTCTCCACCAGACTAAGTATAAATCAGATTACATTTTTACTTTTGGTCCCTGTGTTTTTTCCCTGCAGGTACAATATTCCCTGGTGGTACTTTAGGTATAATAATGAAAAGGCAGAAACTTACATAAATGGCCCTGAGACTTGTAAAACTGCAAACAGGAAATACAGAAATGTCTTTATAGTAGCACAGAAACATTTAGGTTGGAAGGAAGCTCGTGAGATATTCTCAACCTGTGTTTCAGTTTGTGGCCATTTCCTCTTGTTCTGTCATTAGGAACCACTGAGAAGAGTCTGGATCTCATTTTCTTAATTTTCTCTCATCAGGTACTAAAGACACTGGTAAGATCCCTCTGAGCCTTTTCTTCTCCAGGCTCTTTTGGCCTGTTCTCTCATGCTCCAGATCAATAATTATTTTAGTGGTCCTGGATTCAGGACCTAGATACAATCTGGTCAGTCTGTGTCTTTCTCATTCTGGGTAGCACAGCACTGGACCCACCACTCCAGATGTGTCTCACCAGTGTTGAGTAGAGGGGAAGGATCACCTCCCTCAACCTGCTCTTCCTAATTCTGCCCCAGAGGCTACTGCAATTGAGTGATCATGTTTTAATTGAATCAAGATCTGGTGTTTCAAAGTTTTGATCACTTCATTCTGTGCTGTTCTCAGGACATCTCTGCCTTTTACTGGGGATCCTGTAGGGAATAAACTGGCATCTCATTTGCTGGTCATCTGTAGAGTGAACTAAGCAATGTGGTCACCTCTCTTGGAATTTTGCCTGCCCCAGAAACGCAGGCAGTTTCCAAGCCAACCTGAAGAGACTTTTTCTAGGGTACACCACTGGCCTCCATTCTGGACATGATTTTCATTGTTTTGAACTGGTAGGAGGAAATTATAGAAATGCTGTCCCCCCTCTGACATTTCCTCTGCCCCTCCCTTTCCTTTGACTTCTTCCCAGTTACAGTGTGCTGGTTCCCAACACAGCAAAAGCCTTCATGCCTTTGACATGGCTTAGTATTGAAAATACTAATCTATATATGTCACATATTTATGTCACATGGGTGCCTGCATTGCATTGGAAGTCAATGTGATTAGTCTCCTAACTCAATTCCGTTTGAAATGTTACCTTTGATAATCCCATGTATTTGATGAAAAATCCAGTTGTAAATATAATTTTGATGTAGTTGATAACCTAGACAACTAAATTTTACCATTTTCAGCAGCTGTAGCATCATTTAGAGACATTAACAGATGTAGTTTTTAAAGCCATATTCATCTGATCATCCTCCCCCAGCCTAAACATACATTGAAATCTTACTCTTGTCTATTTCAGAAAGAAAAGTATCCAAACAAGAGCATTGAGGAATGCAAATGAAAGAGAAGAGCTTGTGAAAGCACTGTCATGGACAATGTGTCCCAAGTTAAAGTCATTTTGCTAAATGTGAAAATAACTTGCAAATACTACTGATTCATAGTCATCTTAAGAATGGTCTATGCTTTTGCCTACTCCTAAGGTAAAGGGGTCTGCTCAGTCTAGCCTTGGGTTTTATTTTAATATTTTTGTATTTATATTCTTCCAGACATCTGCACACAAAAATTATTCTGCTTAAAAAAATTGCATAGTTCATGCTGTCAGTGCTGTCGTTGGGCTTTGATACTTGGATATTCAAGTCCTTTGGTGAAGCAGCTATGTAAGACTGAGCTGACAAAAGTACCTTTTCTAGAGCTTTTAAACAGGAATGTACAAGGAGTAACTGTGCAGATAATTAAAGGATGTTTTTTGCAGGAAGCGCTTTTGCAATATGAAGCCATTCTGTATTTAAATATCTTAGGTAATCTCTGGGTTTAGTGAGATTTTTACTTTAATTGTTCATTTTTTCCCTTCCCATATCACAGTTTAATCATGTGCTCCATCCTTTTAAAGTGACTGGGTGGAATTTTAAGTGGCAGCATACTAAAAAAGTAATTCAGCTGTGGAGCTGCTATAATTCTGATGGTTTGGGTTCAACCCTACATGCGAGCATTAATTAGCTTCAGTTCATGAAGCAGGCTTTCAATGACTGAATTTCTAGATTGATATTGTCTTTTAGAATAGTTTTCATTCCTCATCTTAAGAGTATGCTCCAGTGCTTTGTGGTGCTGGCAGCTAGTGGAGTTGAACTTACACAGTAAGGTATGAATTACATTTTCCCCCCTCAAATTTATTTTATTAAAAGGGAATTTTGAAAATGCATAGATCCCTTTCCTCCAATGAGCCTTGGATCTTTTTACACTAGTTAACACCAGTCAAAAGAAATAGGATAAAATCAGCATAACAAAATGCCTTCTGTTCTATTCTTCCCATCACAACTGCAAATGTTCATAAATGTTTTCTGATTACTTCTGCAGAAGGTGAAATGTTCTAAATCCTCCCTTCCCTAGCATTAATATAATAGAAAATACTAATATAATTTATTCTTGTAAATATTATTACTGCAGACACAGCTTTAATATACCTTTAAGTTGGGCAATAACCAAATGCATTAGTCTGGGTAACTATGGAGCCAGTAAGTGAAGTGATAAAGAGTCACGATGTGAAGACTTCATATCTGGTTATGTTAGAATTTATTTTAAACTGTTAATGGAGGATAGACATAAGAAATAAACAGGTCCCCCTTTGCAATCTTAGAAAATTCTCAAGTTACAGGCAAGGTGACAGAAATCAGAAAGCAAACAAATGTGGTGTTGCCTCAAATGGTCATAAAGAGGATGAGTGCCTCCCAGGAAACTGAAGCAGAATGTTGCTTATTTACCTAGCTTTATTATTTTTATTGTATATTCTTGGCAAGAATTGCTTAAAGAGGAGCTTTAATACTTGAAAATTTTCTGATCTGCTCTACATGAAAATTAAATATTGGCTTTCCTGACAGCGCAATGCTGTGCTATCTGGTATTTAACTGGATCCTGTTATGGGAGGCAATAAGCATTTTCCTGTGTTCTTTGCTCAGAGTAGGATCAGGCTTGAATCCAGCATCAAAATCTATGTTTGGATATTTAATAATATTTCTTAGTAAAAACCCTAAATCTTGTTACTTTTCTGATAAATATTATTTTTTGTTTGTTTTAAATCTCCTATTTTATCACAGAAATCATTCATTGTCTGCCAGAGGATCTACTTTTCATGTGCATATTCTATGTCATAGATAGACTTCTAGGAGTAAGCAAGTATGAATCATACTGATCCTGAGAATGAAAACACTTGCCTTCAAACCATGCTGCCCAATAACAATAGAACAGAAAATAATTCAAATCAGTTTTATGTTCAGTCAGAAAGCTCACAGATATTTTTAAGGGTCATGTCAAATATATGTAATACATTTTATAGGAGAGGGAGATTGTTGTAACAGTTCAAGCTATGGTATTTGTCCTGAAAGCCTGTTTAATCCTTGTCCCGACATTCTTTCAAGAGCTTGAGGCAAACCACTTAGGCATTTCTGTGACTCAGTTCCTCATCTAAAGGTGGAAGTAATAAATTTTCCACCTGACAATGACATTATGAGAAAACGCACAGTCTAATCATTTTGAACTCCACTTAGAACTTTATTCATGGCTATCAATATGTATAGCAATAGGACAATCAGCATGTAGCAAAGCACTGGCTATTTCATTATAAACAAGACAGGGGGTTTAGAATTAATTTCTTTTTCTTTGAAGTTCAGTGTTCAATATTTGCAATATATAATTCTGCACTGGTATTGACTAACAGCCAAATTCTACTGTCCTCAATTTGGCAAAAACTCTGGTTAATTTTGTTGTCTGGACTCCAAAGTTTTGATTCTGCAGAATGCTGAGCAGATACAGTTTCTTTTGGTTTTGCTGAAAGCTCTTTCAGTTCAGTACCTTCCAGCAGCAGACCATTTTTAAAGCATTTTTATGAATGCACAGTGTTACAGAAGGATGATGGACTTGCTCAGATAGAGGTAGGGTGGCCAGCATTTGTTATTATGCTTGTTATTTCTTACTATAGATACATCTTTGTAATGCCAAACACATAATAAAATAGTTGATGTACATTCCTGTCAGAGAAATTGCACTTGAGCATGTTTGTATTACACAAAGTCCAGTTCAGTCAAATCTATCTGCTCTCCCCATGATTTGTATTTGAAGTAACTTCAGTGTTGACCAGTATCACAGCATACATTTGTTTGTTTCATCCTCAAACCTTTGATACTAAATTCAAAGTTGTCCAACTGTGCCTCTTAACTATCTTCCTCTTTCCAGCATGGTAAGGAATCTAATAAAGAGTGATCTTAAATGGCTAACTCTGCATTGGTATGCATTCTGCATAGCCCTCTGAATTGTCTTAGCAGCACACAAACTCAGAAAATTACATGATATTTTACTAATATTAATGAGCAAATAATAGGCATTCTTCAATCTAAACATTTTTATCTAAATGTAATGTAATTGTATAGTAATGTATAATTAATGAGTGTGATAATGTTGCAGGTTGATTATGTGCCTGCGACCTTTTGAATTTGAAGTTTGTCTTTCATTTTTTTTAACCTTGATGAATTCCTAGAAACATGAGAACAAATACATTGTGCTTGTTACAGTAAGAGGGAATTTTGTGTGTGATATCTAAAGCAGATAGGTATCTGCAAATTTCCTGTGTGCATCCACACGCTGCAACCACTGTGTGTTAACTTGGGCTTGTGTGCACATCCTTATCTTTGCTCACAAAGTCCCTTTTACTTCAGTTTTTTTTTACAGTAATGATTTCTGTGAAGGTTTTTGCAGCCTTAGACAGCAGCAGGAGGAAAAATGTTGCTTTTGTGCAAAGAACCTGTCTCAAGCAAGGGCACAGGAGATTCAGCATTTAAGGCAGTGATACTGCAGAATGGTCAGCAGTTAGGCTGGAGACCAGGAATCCTGTCTCAGAGGACAGGTTCTTATCTGCCCCCTCTCCTCCTTATCTGCATATATCCACAGAATAAAATGTTCAGATCTACATATTCATCATTTGGCCAAAATAAAAGAAGATAAAAGCTCTCCCCCAGCCTGCATTTTTTTTTCTTAATAAAAGCTGTAAGACCACTAAAATCTAGGCTTTTGTTAGAGCGTAAAAGTGCAATCTTATCTGTGTACCTTAAGGCGAGTGTGATTGTAAGTTATCTTTCATATTCAGAATTACTGTACCAGAGAAATGGTCTCTAGACAAGTATCAAGACAGTCTGGTAGTGTAATAGCTGAATAATAGAGATCAGCCTTCAGGACCCAGCCTTGAGCCTGACATCAGTCCTCTGTGCATGAGCTTCAAAGGAAACCATATTTAGTCCTCTAGGACAGTAAAAAGAATGTTTGAAGTTAGTAAAGCACATGTGTAACTATTGGCAGGCTCAGGGCTTTTATCCTCAATGAATACAAATGTCTTACCATGTTAGAAGTCATTATTGTTTAGAAATAATAGATGCAAATATTTGAAGCAGATAGCCTTTGAAAAAATATTCTGGTTTGAGTGGTTCATTATACTATACAACTTTTGTTTCCTTCTGTGTATTCTGAAAGGATACTAATATATCTTTTAAAGAGTTTAAGCTTTTTTTGTCCTTTCTTGCATGTGTTTCCATGTCAACTAACACATTTGTTCCCATATATTAAGACCATTGTGTAATTGAGATTTTTTTCACTGCAAGATATGACTTGTTGAAGGACAAGTAGACTCCTGTTAAATAGACCTAACTGGTTAGAGTTTTAAAATGCAAATCATCAGCCCACTCTCATTTGAACATATTCAGTGACACATAAGTAGATATTCCTGGAAAATGTGGCTGCACCTTTAATGAATTGGACAACCAGTTTTATTCTGCAGAATTTCTCAGACAATTAAATGATCACACAGGAGGAGTCAGAATTGCTGCTGCAGAATAGAGAATCTGACTGAGATGGAAAGCCTCAACTCAGCCAGGTTTCAGCACCAGGAAGGTTTAGGCCAGCCAGTCCATAGTAGAGTGTCCCCCACCTTGTGAGTGGTCCCCAAGGTGGCTTCACACCTGGTACGTGACTGCCTGAGAAGTGTCAGGAAATGACTGAAGTATTGCACCTTCCAGCCCATCTCCTGCTGGGCTGCTTTAACCCTCACAGGTTTGCATTCCTCATTACCTGGTTGACTATGCATGTTTCATTTAAGCTTTTTGTATTTATAGAGCAAGCTGGGTGGAAGCCCTGTCACTTTTTTCTTTTCTCTGTTCCTGAAGAAATTCAGGTTATTTTCCATCAAGAAAAAAAAATCACTGAAATTGTTGACCAGTTGAGATTATAAATCTACCATATAATTTAGTTTATTACTTTTCTGAAGGCAGCTAAGCCGCCTTTAAGGCAGTTCTTATAAAATCTCCTGCTGATCAGAAGTACTCAAACCTTTGAAAAGTTTGTCACTTTTTTGCAGTTAACAGTTTTTCTGCTATGCCATTTGATTATACCTAAAAGCAGGAAAGAAGCAGGAGAGTCCTTGTAATAGTGTTGATATGGCACAGACATCCTATGATGGATTTTCTGTTTAGAGTGGCAGTTTCTCTTTAATATTTTATTGTAAACTAAGGAACAAATTTACTAAAATAATTTCTACTACATACAGCTTAGGAGAAGGGGGAGAGGGATGAAAACCAGAACATATAAGCCCATGTATTTCAATTTACAATTCCTAGTGAATAAACTTAAATTATCATAACAAAACTTCAATCATTATAATAGCATTCTTTTTATTCTAAGAGCCAAAGTAATTAATCTGTATATTTATGATCCTTGTCTATGATTAGTTTTCTGTCACAGGATGTGGTGAGTCTGTGCTGTTATGACTGTATTTTATTTAATAATATTTTCCTACACAGTGCTGAACACTTCCTGCTGAAGCAGCTGAATGGACAAATCCATGAAGATATCTTTCATTTTCCCTGACAGTGAATGATGTTTCCATATATAAACATAATAATAGAGTCGTTACATATGCACTCACATTATTCTTTGATTAGTTTTCTGTCACAGGATGTGGTGAGTCTGTGCTGTTATGACTGTATTTTATTTAATAATATTTTCCTACACAGTGCTGAACACTTCCTGCTGAAGCAGCTGAATGGACAAATCCATGAAGATATCTTTCATTTTCCCTGACAGTGAATGATGTTTCCATATATAAACATAATAATAGAGTCGTTACATATGCACTCACATTATCATAGCTGCTGTGTGCTCAGTGTTATTCAAAACAAGGCAGGAAGCCAAATTTTCCTAGTTTCCATTTTGATTCAAATTGTATTTGTAATAAAGGGATTTTCATTCACCCTAAATGCAGTTTCATCCTCGTCCAACAAACTTCCCCACTTTTTTTTATTATTATTATTTTTCCTTTATTCTAGGTCACTCGGTCTTGATGAAAGTGAAATTCTCCTCTGGTGTGATAACAGCAGTGCTACTCAATGAACTATAACAAGGGCTCTAAATGCATCTCCTGTAGCATACCACAGTGATTTGCAAAAGTGGGAATAAATCAAAGCAGTGAAGAGATGCCATGTTGAGCCAGAAGCTAAATGTTACATCTTGTTGCATGAGGCTGGGGGGAGAACAGATCCTGTTTTCCTGGCAGCACAATATCTTTGTGCTTGTTACCTCCGATCCAACCCCATTAAGACAATCATTCAGAATCTGCAGGAAATTGTCACCTCTTTCTTTCATGCAATGGCAGCTGGTATTGGTGCCTACACACATTTCTCATTTCCTTCAAGATTTTCAACACACATAAAAAAAAAGAAGCTTAATTTATATTAGAAAATGTGTCAGCTTACCCTGAGGCTCAGCATGGGCACCAGGGGAAAAAATAAAAGATAAATGCCTCTAGGTGAACTGGCAGAGGCTCTAATTCTCTCCTCACTCTACTGCTACACAGTATGCTCTGCGTTAATCATTTCACATAGGCAGGCATTTAAAAAAAACTTCAACTATTTTAAAACAAAGATGCATTGCCCTAAACTTAGCAGTAATATAACTGCGTATTGTGGAAAAATGTCAGTTCACACATACCATATCCCCTAGTAGAAGATGTGTATAATAATATTGGAGCCTGTCATAATTTTTATTGTTCTCTTTTGTCTATACAGTTATGTCCCCTCTAGTGGGCATTTTTTGTCTGTGGGTAAATATACATATATAATGTTGTCATTTGTTTGTCATTCAAATGCTGACATTCACAGGATGTTTTCTATTTCCCATTTTTATCACATGGCTGGATAAATGCATTACGTGATCCTAGTGAACTGTTACACCTCAGTCCAACTCAAATATAGGGTGTTTTTAACTCTGTGCTGGGATAGAGGGAAATATTTTTTCTCCTATTTGTAGCTTATGGGAATGTTGCATGATGGGGAGGGAGTGGATGACCAACAATCAAATGAGGAAGTGGTGGACTGGAGTAACAAATAAAGTGTGCAGGATGATGTGAATAGGAGAGATGTCACAACCAAAAAACAGGACAGAAGGGGGCCTATTCCAAGGGTATCCCCACAAACTAGAAAGTGCCTACAGAAAAAAGCAGGGTGGGGAAAGCTCTAACACCTCTTTTGGAAAACTTACATGACTGGATGCCTTTCTGAAGGCATGTACACTAATACATATAGCATGGAGAGGACACAGGAGGAATTCAATGCCTAGAAGTTTCCCATGCAGTGTGGTCCTAGAGAGAAGAGGGGTCCAGCGGAACTGGAGGATTTTCGAGAATCACCTTCTCCAGGTTCAAATATGATCCCTCTTGCTGTGGACTAAGCCAGTCAAAGGTGGTAGGAGACATATATGGTTGAACAAATCCCTCCTGACAGAACTGAAGCACAAAAGGAGGCATACAAGAGGTGGAAGAAAGGACAGGTGATGCAAGGAATATAGAGACAATGAGTGTGCAGGCATGGGGTCAGGAAAATCAAAGCTCATTGGGAGTTAAATCTAGTGAGGGAAGTGAAGGGCAAGAAGAAAAGCTACTATGCATGCATCAATAGCAAAAGGAAGGCTAGGAAAATGTTGCTTTGCTGCTGAGTAGGGTGGGGAACCTGGCACCCAAGGCCATGGAGAAAGGCAGAGGTACTCGGTTCTTGTTTTGCCTCAGGCTGATATTCAGAGATCCCTGACTTCTCAGGCAAGTGGGAAGAACTGAAAAAATTCATGCTTACCCTCAGTGAAGGAAGATCAGGTTAGGGACATTTTAAAGAAGTCCATGGAAACTGATGGGATGCATCCACAAGTGCTGAGGGAACTGGCCATTCTTTTTTTTTTAATAGTTATAGTGATTGGAGAAGGTTCTGAGGAATGGGAGAATGCTAATGTCACTCTTTTCTTCACAGAATCAGCTCTGAACAAGAGGTTTGGAGTAGAAGCCAGGGGTGCCTTCCCATCTCAACCACTTTGTCACTAAACTTTTTTCTGCAGTTTCAGTTGCATGTCTCGTGAGATCCATTTGCTGAGTGCAAAAATTTCTGGAGTTTCCTTAGCATATTAAACCTAAGTACATATTAGACCATGGGATACAGATATCATTCCCATGGAAATGTCAGGTTTAAATGGTGCATAGCTTGGTAGGGCGAAACAAATTTGTTCCTTTGGAATTTGACTGAGTGTATAGAAATAGTACTGCTGTGGCACAAAAGTCAATGTGGATATGGATGTGTGTGCAGTGGGAGTGTAAAATCAGAAAATCAGGAAGGAAATGTTTTCAATGGGCATGATTTAAACAGTGGGAATGTATTGCCTGCAATCATACACAATAACAAAGTACAGCTCTAAATGTCCATTTTACTCATGTCTTTTTCTTCAAAGGTTATGGTTTTTACACAGCTGTAGAGAGAATCACAACTTCATTAAGTAAGCAATGAAAAGACTAAGAAAGGGGTCCAAATCTTTAGTTGGCATAGGATGGCATTTTTCTACTGAAGTCAATACACCTATTTCAATTTGCAACTCTTAATATTCGGCCTGAATGCAGCAGTGTGAGTAGAAGACAGGAGAAGGTCAGTAAAAAAATACACAATTGGAAATATCTATTATGTAGTTAAGAAGTACAGCCTAGAAACTTTCTTTGTTATAGTGAAACTGAACTCCTCTTGGATCAACTGACGAATATGAGTTGCATGTCTTTTGCAGGATCTTAGAGAGAGCCTTGGGTCCACAGAAGAATACACCAATACTGTTGCTGTAATCACAATAACAACAAAAACCATGAGAGTAGCAGGGGAAATGGATGCGCTGTACTTTTTGGCTGCCTCCAGCTTTCCATCTTTGCAAATGGCTTTTTGAGAAACACATCTGAAAAATCTTGTGTTACTGTATATTTTGTGTTATGTACTGCATAATTTGTGTTGCTGTATTAGAGTATAATAATTTTAATAATTTCATATTTATTATATCTTATTACATTATTTACTAGGATTTCTATATTAGAGGTCACAAAATTTTAAATGGTAGCTCTTTGGTTTTGATCTTCTTAGCTTTTTCAATCAGAGAGGCAAACACACTACTTACACTGAAAATTTTAAGTGCTTTTTCTCCAGCTGAGTTAATTTTTTTTCCTAAAAAAATATGCAAAATGCTCGGTTACTTCTGAGTTTTCTTCTCCTCTCCCTACCCCCCGCCCCCTTGTCTAACACTTTTCTGCCTACAGACAATTTTAAAATGGCTGATTTAATAATAACATTTGCAAGTAGGTACTTTGTATAAAATAAGAACATGACAAATGTAACAAACAATTGTGCTCAGACGTGCACAAGCATTATAGGGAGCTGGTAACCTGGTTGCCTGCTAGAAATTGCCTAAAGGGTTTGCCTCCCAGTACACTACACATATTGTTGTAAAACATATATGCAGACACAGATTCATACATGTGCTGTGCTGCTGGGGAAAGCTTAGTCTGCATAACTGCAGAGGCAGTGACAAGTGATAGCATGAGTTTAAAAAGGTTTGCTGCAGTAAAGGAGGGGCTGTGGATATGATTTTGGTGCCCAAGCCATAGCTCCCAGGAGTCATGCCCATATTGCTCTAGGTTTAACCTGGAGTGGTGTATTCCTGCTAATCTGCTAAAAGTCAGTGTTGCAGCCAGAGGAAACTCTGTCAACCTAGGTGCAGGGACCCAAAATTTAATAGATCCTAGAAGCTGATTGTTTCATCACACTGTAGAAACTCTTCTGTTTAACTCTTGAATCTTCCATAACTCAGAGCAAGAAAAAACAGGGTGTTGCAAAGCAGGGCAACAACAGGGTATTCTTTTCTCATAAGGAATCCTTATTTCATGCAAAGTTTTCTTTAAAAGATTCAATATTAACCATAAACTTGGGCATCTAGGTTCAGAAAAAACCATGGAGATTTTTCTGCCAATTTAGGACTGGCTTTCTATGGAACTATTTCAAGATCCAGTATGGAAAGCTAATATCCCATATCCCCCTTAAGCAGCAGAAAAACATTTTTATTTCATCTGTACTTACAGTTACAAAAGTAACTAACAAAAAGTAATGTTTCAACTTTAACTTTAAAAGCTCTGTTTATGTAGTAGAATCCCTATGAAAGGTCTTTCAAAAGTCATATTTTCTATTCTTGGCCTTTTTATGCTTTTAATCTTTCATATTTCCTGATTGTATTTATTTTGACCTCCATCAAGTGAATTCTCTATTACTGTTATTTTTGCAATTTTATGGTATTCTTGTAGCTTACTGTATTCTCTTTGATCTCCTCCCTTTCAGCTTTTTCTTGGGTCTTTTTCATCTTTTAAAAAAAGTTTTCTCCTTTTTCTTTTCGTATCTCTGTCTCCCAAGTGCAAGCCTTTATTTTGCATTAGCAGGTAAATGTTTGGAAATCACAAAGTCACAAAGATTCTGGAATTTTCTACTACTGAACGCAAAATATTTCAAATTCTTGCTTCAAAGGCTTTCAGGAACAAAGAAGCTTTTCTCAGACCACTAGCAAATCCACCAAGTTCAAATGAACTGTCTTTGCCAGCAGAGATGAACTAATAACAGAACAGCATAGTCTTGCAAGAGTGGCCAAATATGTTAGGGGAACAAACATATCCTTGACATCATAAGAAAAAAATCACAGTTTATCTCTTTAATAACCATCTTCAAGGGAAATTAATGCTACTTTGTCCTTTGTGCAGAACAGTAATTGGATTGTGTGTTTCAATTATATCTGGACAAAGGCCAGGATATTGAAATACTTCTAAATATTAGATTTTCTTGTCCAAAAATTAGATTTTATTGGCATTCTCTTTCCGAGATTTCTTCATTAAAAGCTTCATTAAGCATAAATCTTCTTTCCACACAGCAAAAAATAAGAAATTATTTTAAAAGGGTCATTTAGAAAGGTTTGCTCTCCCCTCCTCCCACTGTTTATGCTGAGAGGAGAGTTACCTAACAAGGTTAGAAACCAGCCTGCCTTACCTAGGATGGTTTTCAGCTAGTTGCTTGAACTCATTGTCCCAGTTTGGTCTTCCATAACAGGTTTTCTGTCTCAAACCAGTAATTACATCCATCTTGTCATCACAATGCAGGGCTATGTGAGTAGCCTAAAGGCAAATTTATAAGATAATAATTTTGGATTCAGTAACACATATTCCAAGTAAGAGGCAAAAGCAATAATGCTTCTTTGCTGGGAAACATGGAATGAGGGAAAGGAAACTGTGCAATAATCAAATGGAAGGAGAGGAGAGGGAGAAGGAGAGGGAGAGGGAGAGGGAGATGAGTGTTTGAGAGTTCACAATATTGCTAGAATTGTAAAAACCACTTCCAAAAGTACCTAAGACCCATGTCCAGAGTGTTCTGGTGCTGATGGAAAAGACAGTGGATATACCAGCTCAGCAGGAGTAAAAACAGGAGTTCAGCAGGGGACCACCAAAATGATGAGGGGTCTGGAGCATCTCTGTTCTGAGGAGAAGTTGTGGGAGCTGAGCCTGTTTAGTCTTGAGATGAGAAGATTGAGAGGGGACCTCATTCATGCAGGTAAATATCTCAAAGATGGCTGTCACAAGGATGGTGCTAGACTGTTTTTGGTGTGTCCAGTGACAGGTTGAGGAGCAATGGCCATAAACTAAAGCACAAGAAGTTTCATCTCAACATGAGGAAGAACTTCTTTACATTGAGGGCGGCAGAGCACTGGAAGAGGCTGCCGAGGGAGGTTATGGAGTCTCTCTCTGGAGACATTCAAAACCCACCAAGACAAGTCCCTGTGTAACCTGTTCCAGAGGACCCTGCCTTGGCAGGGGAGGTTGGACTGGAGGATCTCCAGAGGTCTTTTCCATCCCTAACTATTCTGAGATTCTGTGTAAAAGCCTCGATGTTTTGACTGTTCTCCTTAGGTGGAGGCAGGTGCAGAAAGTGGATCACCTCAGGTGAAGCACTGAACCAAGTGAGCTTCTCAGCTCCCCAGTGTCAGGAAAAAAATCCTGATTTTCATGGGCATTTACTGTCCTTCAGCTCCTATACTGCACCCATTATCATGCTGAGTACTTCCCAGGTGCATTTAAAAATAAAAACCACTGTCACTCCTAATTGTATTGCTATTGTGTAGGAGTAATATGCTTGTTTCCACTACGGACTATCATCCTTATTGCCACTATCAAGAAATTAACAGAGGAAAGTAAGCTTAAAAATGGACTTGGCATTTAATCCAGGCCCTAGCGTGAACGAAGTCTCAATATCATTTTTAGCAGAAGTGGTTGCTGAAATTTAGATCCATTTCCTGGGAATACTATCTATTTTTTCTTCAGAGTCTTCCATGTTCCTTACCAAGACAATTATTCTCGTCAAGCAAAGTTGTCACAAGAGGTTGTGTTTCCAAAAGCTCTTCTTGTTAGTTTGAGCCACTGTCATGAAGGACTTGGAATAGTCTAAGAAAGAACTTAAAGTGTTTGGTGAGAGTGGGAGGTAGAAAACTGCAGAATTTTTGGTTTGCAGGAAAATTGTCCCATTGAGAAGATGGGCTGTTTTCATTAGGTGCAAGTTTTGCAGGACTTTTGATATTAGCCTTTGCAATAGCTCACAGTGTTAAAGTAGCCTAGGAGTCACAGGGGTATTGCAGGGAGCTTGTCCCAGCAGAGGCAGACCATGTGCCTTATCTGCTTGACCATCTGTTGCCAACATTCAATCTGCAAAGAGTTCAAAACATTGAAGACACATGTCTGAGGAGTAGACACATCAGTAAAGGAGGAGTAAAGGAGTACTAGAAGGTGTAAAATGCCCATCCTCCTTGGGGTCAGCTTCACTTGACTACTGGTCATCTATATGGTGAGACAGGGAGAGAATGCAGAGAACGTTGTTTTGTTTTTGGCTAGGGGAGAAGTAAAATATCATTCAAGTATTACTGGTGCTGAAGCTCAAATTTTGAGGAGTGATGAGCAGGAATGTACTAAAAAAAAGTAAGTCCAGTGAGATGAAGGAGCTTTGTGTGTATCTGAAAAAGATGAGGCTGTTACTGAGCATAGTGCCTAGGTCAGAGTAGGAGAAACAGCCAGTGAAGAGTCAGAGAGGAATGTCTGACAGGAATGGAGATAGATGATGGGGTTGAAGAGAAGAAGCAGGCCCTTCAGAAAAGTGCAGGGCACATGAGTGAAGAGAGACACATGCCCCAGCAAGAACAGTTGTTACCCTACCTGACTTCTGGCCTGATATTTGCCCAAGAAGGAAGTGAGGTGATAGTTAAAAGGCAGCTTGGGTTTTTTTAAGTTCTCCAATAGCTTCTTTAACAGCAGGTTTTAAGTAATACCCTGTGATATTGCTAATGCAGAGCATTATTTTCTATAACTGCCATATACTTCACAATGGGAGTAGATTTTTCTGAATACAGCTTTATGCACATACCTCATTACTTGACAGAAACTCTAAGGAAAGCAGAAAGAAACAATGGGGGTTTTGTATCAGCAGAGGCAGAAAAGGAAAAGCTCTATGAAATCTGAATTTTTTTCATCTCTACTAGACAGACCTTCATTCAACAGAGACAGGAAATAAAACAGTAGAGCAAAGACTTTCCTGTGAGTTTTTTTGGCAGGTGCCTGACTTGTTGCTGCATGGTCTGAGTGATCCATTAAAAAGGAAAGAGAGAGAGAGAGAGAGAGAGAGAGAGAGGAAATCAACACATTTGTGTTTAGGTAAAGACTAAAGAAGTTGAATAATATTGACCCAGCCTAAGAATTAAGTGCCTGAGGTGGTATGATCCAATGAAATTATGAGATGGCAAATTTAAAGTCAGTCAGAGAAAATGTCTTTTCAAATAATATGAATTAGACCATGGACTTGGTTGCCAAAATGTCCCAAGTGCAGTAGTTTTCAAAAATGCACTGGATATATATGTATGGATGTAAACAACAGGATTTATAGTAAATAGTAAGAGTAAATGAAATCCACACTTTTTAGACAGCCCTCCACATTTCAGCACAAAAATGCCAGAATCTAATGAAAGGCTGTTCCTAAGATATAGACAAAATATCCCTGGATGAGCTTCTGAAAGCTCCATGCACTTTTCTGTGAGACACCTGGTAACCATCTTTGCCCAAGACAAGACACAGGACTGGAGGAATCACTGGCTCAATTTCTCCATTGCTGCTTTTTAAATGTGAGATACAAACAGACATCTTAGTGTCTTCATATTTACAGTTCTTTGTCTCTCTGATTCACCATCATTTATTCAGCTGTTCCTGTTCCATATGTTACCATACTGGAAAAGCAAGGTACATTAACTCAGATTTGTAATGGTTTCATTATTACCTGACTTTCATCCCAGCCAGTAAGAAATATATGATAGCTTAGAAAATCATTTTTCCATTTCTCAGCCATTCTTGTTTCCAAATGAAACAGAAGATCAGCAAACCACTCAAATGCTGATGGGTCTCGACAAATCCAGTAAAAATAAACCTGTCAAATAATGTAAAGAGATTTAACAAAAGGCAAACTTTCAATAAAACTTCCTAATTACTGGCTCAACTCATTAACCATATAGTGTGTGATTCTTCTCCACTCTTATTAACATAATTAAGCATCATTTGGACAATTTAAAAATTTGATTTTCATCTTAAATAATGAATGAATATATTAATATGTTAGTGAAAATAGGCAATGGACAAGCTTCCCATATAGACCTGCCAGTGTATCTCTGCTTTGACTTCATTAGACCTTCATTTCTTGCAAATAATTTGATGATTATTTGAAATTTTGGATTTATTTAATTTCAGTTTCATTCAGCAACAAAGCAAGGAGTTCCTTGTTTCTCAAGACCTTATGCCATAGGTTAACTCTTGATGTTGCCAAAAGCTACTTCTACTCTTCAAGTCATGTGCCATGTATAAAACAGGTGAGAAATTAGGGACTATTCCTTTTTTAAAAAATGTATTTCATGTTTAAATTGGAGCATCTAGTTCCTAGAGGAACCTGAAATGAAATTTACAATTGGCTAAGGGGTAAAATGAACCGCTATCCCATGATAGGTTTTCTATTGTTTGAAACTCTCCTCTCTATCAGAAATTGACACAGTTTCTCTCATCCATTTTCACTAGTTTCACTTTTCATCTTTTTGTTTGTTGTCTATTGGGTTATCAAAGTTTTGTTCCACAGGTAGAAATTAGAGGCTGGGATCAAGTCATCCTATAATTGTGTCTATGGCAAACCAAATGTTCCTGGGGTCTGTCACTGAGAGGCATCCTTTAATCATTCCTATGGCTTATTTTTCCTACTCTACTGCAGTAAATAAAAAATACAGCAGAGTTGTTTGTTGTTTTTTTTTTTAAGAAAGAAGCTAATTTATTAAGATCTTGGCATGAGGTAATATTTGCATAGGAAAAAATTCTTTCGAACAAGATGGTTAGTCATTGTCCATATGATGATGAGTTTCTATTTCAAGAGTCCTTCCTCTGGCATTTTCAGTTGGAACTCTGGGAGTCCACAAGAACATTTTTCTGTGCAGTTTTTATAGCCAGCTGGCTCAGGAATCATTGTGACCACTCCTGCATGTGCATGATCTCTTGTGATCTGTTGTCTTAACTGCATATAAAGAATCTTCTAACTAATTTGCTATTTCTAGAAGGCTGTCCTATATGACCACTTCTGCAGGAACACTTTCTGATGACCATTTGCAAATGTCTTCTCTGCATACAAGTTAATAAAGTCTGCAACAAGAACTGCCTCAGGACTGATGAAATTCCCTTGTCAGGATCTTATCAATGCAGTGAAACTCAGATCCTCCCAGGCCTGTCAGGAATTACCCTAGGGAGTCTTCAGCACAGTCATGATTTCCCAATTGGAAATGTTCCCTAGCAATGCTATGCTGTGTAGAGGACTGGGACCAGTCCATTCCCTGGTTTCAGCTCAGTGCCTTAGAAGCCAATACAGATGTGGAGACAACTGTGAGTTCCCGTACTACCCAGAGGATGAATGTCTGAAATTCCCAGGCACTACCCCAATGACATTCTGAAGCACAATTTCAAGACAAATCTGATTGCAATTCTTATTCTGATTCTGTAGCTCTTGCCACACACTCTACCATTATTTTGACCAGATGGTGCCAAACCTTGAATGGGCCTCTGCAGGCTGTGTATTTTCATGATTTATCCAAAGAAGAAATTCACAAACATGGAGGAAGTCTAAAAATACACAGTTTCAGATGTAAAAGGAAAGGCAGGAAGGACAATGTATAAGCTTATAAAAACTGGATGTTTGGTACTTGTTTTATTGTGACTGTGATTTTTATTTTGTTGTGAGATCCCTTAGCTTCCTCCAACCCATCTCCTTTTCTGCTCACCAGCCCCTGTCTTTTATTGTACTGCAGTATCAAAGGTGATCTGGAAGGTATGTCCCCAAGGCAATCATTGTGGTGACTCTGATATTTTGGAAACTGTAGCCCTTTTCCACAGGATCAATGAGGCAAAAATTCATATTGGACACTTTTGAAATGAAAAACCAGAGAAAGAAACCAGAAAGCTATAAAGAGATTTCCCGAAGATTTAATATATACTAGGTTGTCAGACTTCTGTTCTGGTAAGGTGGTGGGAGAAAAAGGTGGTAATACCATGCTTCAGTGGAGATTTGGTGAAAGACACTAACAGTAATTTGAGATGTTTCCTAGATCTGAATGTACTGTAAAGGACCATCTGTGGTTTATGTAAGAAATATAAATGATGTATGATCCCAGAAACAGAGATAAGGCATTCAGGGTTAAGTAGGGTATTTTTACAGCCCAGGAATAAGACTGTCTGTGGAACTTTAGTACTAACCATCTTGGCTGTTCACTTTTCCCCCCTTCTGTTTCAATATTTTGCCTTAAATATGACCTCATTGCCTTATGGAGGGGGGTTGCTGCTGATTTACACTGGCATAGGTTATGAGGAAAAAGCAAGTCCACTGACTTTATAGAATTTCGTATGTGGCTAACAACAGCATAATTTTAAATCACAAAAACTAGGTAAGATTTATAGCCTTAACCTTTATGTAGCTTTTTTTTTCTGAGTCCTAAAGTCCCCACTTGTTCTATATACTCAGCACCTCGAAAATCAGCCCACTGAGTGCTGTCAGTCTGTATCACACCATAGCTGTTGATTTTTAGTGAGAAATTTCTTCCCCCAGACTCTACTTGATCATCTTATTTCTCAAGTTTTTTCAGCACTTCATTTTATGGAAATGTATATTTAGTACATGTGTGTGGAGAGGAGATATGTATTTCTAAACGAATAAAGAATTGTTCATGGGGTAGCAGCTGGGAGCACGTGGGCAGGGCTGGGAGATAAGCACATTCAGGGAAGGAGGAAGAAAAGCTAGCTAATGAGTCTTGGAATTGGGGAACTGGTTTCCAGAACATCAGGCTATGGATCTTGAAGGAATGCTTTTAGCTGTTTGCAGGCCTGGCTCTCACAGTAACAGCCAGTCCAACTGGTTGGATCAAGCCACCTCTGGCACAGTCCTCTCAGGAAAGGATGCAGCTTGATGAAGCTGCAAAATATTCCTTAAGCTCATCCCGCAGCACCCATTGCATTGCCTCTGATTTTCACATTAGAGGTGGCAAGCATTTGGTGATGAAGAAAGACTGTCATTATTAGAAGTATTTTTGGCTGTGATTATAATCTTAGAAAGAAAAGAGATAGTGAAGAAGGATGGCCTGTGGGTAAAAGGAATTAGTTTCCCTTAGATCAAAGAGGACTTCTAGTCTAATATGTTAAAATAAATGGTGTTTACAAAGAAGTCTTCCTTTCTTTACACTGACTGCCCATAGCATAGCACAACATATTACATGTATAATTAAAATACAATAAATGCCCAAAAAAATTAATCCTTATTAAAACAGTAGAATAAAGTAGCTCCAGTGCATTTCTATAATTAAAGATTATTCTGAATCCTGTTTTTTTCTTGTAAGCCTCATACTATTAACTGACTGCAATTATTTAGTACCCTTAAAAATCTGGTTTAGATTTATGTTTCATTAGTCTCCACCCACCCCACTGCCATCAATTGCATTCATCAGCTTGATGGCTTGCCCAAGTAAACTGTCTTAAATTTTCCAAGTGCTCTTTTTGCAAATTGAGTTAGATGCAGTATTGCTATTAATCAGATCTGTAACGCAGGGGTTTGAGTAGTCACTTATTTCTGTAATGCTCTGCTCCCTTGCAATTCATGGATATTTATCCTACAGTTCCCCGCATCCTGAATTTTGTACAACGGACAAGAGCAAGAGCTGCGTTACCTCTTTCCTATAAGGTGAGAGAACGTTCTTTGTAAATCAGCTTCCATCATGGGAAAGTCATAAATAATTATCTGTTGATGAGCATCTGTCTGTTTCTCCCTGCTCCCTGAAGGCACAGTTGGAGCTGCAGCTCTGGGCAAAGCCAGCTTTTCACTAAAGGGGTGTCCAAGGAGGACACCCCTCATCCCTGACTCTTGCTGCTCCCTCTTAGGCATGAATATCCTTGCAAAAACCTCTTACACCTGCAGCTGGTCTCCTCCCTGCAAGCATCCAATCCTTCCTACTCTTGAGTATGCTACATTACCTGTGGGCTGTAATGTACAAAAAAAAAAAAATCAGAGATCTTCCTCTGTGTAATTAATTCAGAGAGCCACTCGAGGTGAGGCACAGCAGTGCCTGCAGCCTGGGGCATGCAGGAGGTGCAGGTTTGGCTGGTGGCAGCAAACAGCCTTCCCTATAAATGTACAATAAGGTTCAAAATTGTATTGCTAAATTTGAAGCAAAAAGCTTAAACTGTTCTCAGAAAAGATCAGAAGGATGGTTACATCTGACAGAAGAAATAGCCCAGCATTTTAGGTCTTCAGGACAAGATTTTTGTGCAGAAGGCTGTGGACTGGGGCAGAGATTTACCTCAGGGGGGAAGTCAATCTCAAAGCCAATGGAAGAGACTGATTGTGTTTTCCTCTCAGCAGGCAGCTGAACTTACTGCCACAACATGCTATGGCTGTCTTTGGTCTAATGGATTCTAAAAACAATTAGACTGCATCATGAAAGAAAAAGCTACAAAGGAATAATAAAGACAGAGGTACAGCTCTTGTATCAAGGCCTTGCTGAGCTACGAGACACTCGATGGTGAGAAAGTGTCCTGTAAAAACCAATCACCATCTGATTTTTCTGGTCTGTATACTTTTCTCTAGGTGTTCATGAAAAGCCACAGTTGGAGACAGGATACAGGGCTAGATGGATATTTGGTGGTACTTAGCAGGATCTTTATTATGTCTTTTGTAGGGAAGAGAAAATGG
The DNA here is from genome assembly GCA_013400955.1 of Drymodes brunneopygia. Lineage (NCBI taxonomy): Eukaryota > Metazoa > Chordata > Aves > Passeriformes > Petroicidae > Drymodes > Drymodes brunneopygia. Next base: position 510,134 of record VZTZ01034080.1, on the reverse strand, counting down.
ATGTTTGCTAACACTAGAATCTGATGGATCAGTACAATTTTATCAATTTCAGTAGCAATTGATCTGAAAAATTAGACCACTTATGAAAAAAAAATCATATTATGCATAACTGAAGCCAGTAGAAACTTTCCAGCCATGACTAGTAGTACATGCAAAAAAAATGATGGGGAAATGAGGGCTCTAAGGCTATTTAATTGTGAAGAATCAATTAGATAAATGTGTACGCCTTTTGATTTGTTGGGTTTTTTAAATTATACAGCTGCAGACATTATGGAAACTATGAGTATTTATATCTCAACCATATGTGGGCAACACTAAGAAATATTAGTTCAATAACCATAATGATAGCTGTACTCAAATCAAAACGAAGTTGTTAAAAAAAAGAAAAACCTCTTATTTATTTCCTTAATAGACATTTCTATGGTACTCATCATGGCAGAAAGAGAGTGCTGAATACTTTGAGGAAGATTAAATTATTTGTAATTATACCACAAGTGGAAGCTTTTAACCAATAGAAAAAAAAATGTGGAGCTACCCTGAGATTAATCGCTCTCACTGAGATTACTGCTAAATTTTTTTAAGTAATGCTGTGAACTTCCCCACGACCTTTCATCCACACTTTCAAAATGTTTTACAAGCACTGATGAAATTTAGCCTCATAACACCTGTGAAAAACAAACATCACTATTCCCACTGCACCAATAAGGAAGCCAAGATATAAAGAAAAGACAAGTAGAAATCCTGATAATTTTGTATTTCTCAGGAATTCAGAAAAACTGAACTCTATAGCAGAAAATCATGGCAGAATGCACAATGCATTTATCTTTGGAAGCACACTTACCCAAGATTCTCCCTAAGCTATGAATGAACACCCTCAGGTATACTATTGATGCATAGTTAAATTCTGTTCTTTTCCCCTTAAGATAGCAGCAATGACAACAGTAACAACACTTTTACTTATATACATGTAGAATATATATAATCTACATATATAGTTTATATGCATATGCATAGCTCTCCTTCCAGTGAAAAAGATCATCCTGGTACAATCCTAGTGTTTGCAAATAAACTTCTCATATAGCATGTATTTCCATTTTTATTTCCCTCCCTTCTCTGTGCTTTTTCTGCCTCAAAGATCCCCCCTGGCAATTTGAACCTGTCCTCAACTCCTCAGTTACTAAAATCCCAGATGCTTTTTCAGTGGCAGCTTGTCATTAAGATGCCAGTTTTAACACTCTTTCATTTAAAAAGATCAGCCCCTTGGTCCTGCAATCAGCTCTATATGTATTGACCCTTTCAGAGATCTGTCCACTCCAATGCAATTTCAACATTTGTCCTTAAATGCGAAATGTTGAACAGTTCCTGATTCAGCTTTTACACTGGAAAATGGGCTAAAAGAAGCTGTAAGGTCTACAAGCTACCACTTGCCATGATGGATACGGAAGAGATTGTTTAATGCTAGTTTTTTTTCTATGTTACCTTCTTGCCCTCACCCCACTTCACCTATTATCTCTTCTTCACCTATCCCCCCCCAGTGCTGCCTCACATGCCATTAGCAGAAGGTCCATAACAGGTTAGAAAATCAAGAGTATGTTAATCTAATTGGTGCCATCTTTACCTTATAGACCTGAATATATTTTTTCAACAAAATAATTAAAGTGGTTTGAGGGATTAATATGCATCTTGATATATGCATCTCATCTGGAGCTTAAATGCTTTTATATTCCTTCTGTGCCGGTTAATATCCTGAATTGGCAATGTGAGAAAAGCAGCAAATGGTTGCAAAATGCAGCCTTCTGGACCAGGACATGCTGCTGAAGAACCCTCATGAAACTTGCAGCAGGACAAAGAGCACTCACTTCTGATTGAGACGACATTGCAGGATTTATTTCTAGTAAGAAAGAGGGTAAGTTTCTCTTGTAGTTATGTAAGTATCTGTCTAGCTATGAAAGACATTCCACAGTTGTCTCCAGTTGCTATTGAAAATCTGAATCTTCAACTTTTATTAAAAACTCTACAACGAGGACTACCTTCTTTCTTGGGGAATGACAGTGAATTCAGGAGATTTCACCCCACAACAGTTCCTAAGGCAACTGGAAAGGGAGTGACTGCTTCTCAGAGCGAGTTAAAGCACTCGAGTGAGCCTCTAGCTCTGAATTGCCTCTCTCCCCTGGCTAAGTAGGCTCACTTGTGGAACTTTTTAATGAAGTAATAAACTTTCCCACCTACCTTCTGCAGTGCCAGTATTGTGTTAGGGTTGCAGCATTTGTACCAAATGGATTTTAAAATAGAGGCAAACGGTGTGACTCCAATTCCTGCTGCAATGCACACACTGACTTGGTAGTGGAAGATGTCTGTGGTTGCAGATCCATATGGTCCATCCACAGCCAGTCTACAGCAACAAGACATTTAGTCAAGAGTCAACAACGCATAAAGTGACAGAAAGGTTAACATTTGTTGGGCTACACATTGTCAAAACTGAATTTCTGTTAAAATAAAAGAGAAAAGACATGCCTAAGATGGCACATAAATTGCCTGTACAAACACATTTTATTTTCAGTGGGTGCCATTTAATAGCAACTGTCTTTTCTGAAATGAGAGACCAAGAGCACCCATGTGGATTTGGGGCCTGGCCATCTATTTAAGCATGCAATTTCAATTTTCTGGCTTTCTGAAATGTGATTAGTCATATAATTGCATGTCCAAATTTAGCTGTGGAATTTGCATATTTAATTATGAATTACTGAAAAGCATCCTGTTTTAGAGCTTTATTTGTTATATTGTACATATCAAAGTAAAGAGGAACAGATTATATTAATAATTTTTTTAAGTTCTGTATTTGAGTTAAAGTAATAAAAGAGAAGGCAAGAAAGAGGTCATCATATACAAGGGCACTATTATTTTCTCAGCTCTTTCTGAAAAAGGATTATTTCAGGGGTACATTTTTGACATAATACTGTACTTAGTATCTGATGTAAAGGCAAAATATGTAAGGAGAAATGCTTGTTGATATTACTATCTCCTGTAATCAATGATTCTTATGCCAAGAAATTAATTTTGGTCAAAATTAGAGATGGGAAAGATTATTGAATAACCAGATTCATTCCTTTAGCAACATGAAATGTAAATACACACAGTACTTTGGAGTGCTTTTTCCAGTCCTGTCTTTATACAAGATACACGCTCTGGAATATGGTTTCACTAACATTCAGTCCTTAGGAAAAAAAAGGTTTTTTCTTCCTTTTAGATTTTCTGTTGTTTTTTGCTCTTTATTGCATGAATAATCCTTAAAATTTATCTTTAAATAGTATAAACAAATAGGCACACATAATTTAAATGAAGTGTTTTAACAGGAAAACAAAGGGGGATCCTCAAGCAATGCTACACACAAATATAAAGACACAACGTATCTCAAACCTTATTGTTACTTTTTTAAAAGCCCTAGCAAACATTTTCCCCTTTATTTCAGTATTCAAAATGCCCTGCAAATGCAGTAGCAAACAAAAGAGCAACTCCAGCCTAACTTCTGGAAACCTGACCCTAGACATAAAGAATTTTTTAAAATATGTACAGTTACTTAGATTATTGCCCTGCCCAGTATTTTTTGAGCACTCAAAACTTCCTATAAAATACAGTAAATTTATAGTATATATGTATAGTGCCTAACAAGAGCTTTCAGATAAGCTTTCTATGTAGTTAAATGTGAGGCTGGAAGCAATTCTCATTGTCAGTAGATTGAGAAAAAATTGATCTGGAAGAAATTTCAAGGATTCTCTAGTCTGTTGCTGTGCTATAAGACATGTTCAATTATTTCTGAATCATCCCTTGGAGAGATTTGTCTTGTCAGTCTGCTCCTAAATCCTCAGGTGACAGAGATCCCATCATTGGTTTGAATGCCTCACTCAGCCATAGCTATACAGCTTAGCCAAACACAAAGCCTCAGAGAAGCAGGGAGGAGAAAGAGGAAAAGGAGAAATTGAGCTATGCAACTCATTCATTTGATCTAGAAAGAGTGGATGAAGGTAGGAAGATAGAAAACAAAGTGACAAAAAAAAATCACATTTCCATTTGTCAAAGAGAAGTAGCAAATAAGGCTACGGACTTTCTTGCTGTGGTTTGAGTTGTCCATATTCTTTCTATCCATGTCCACAATTTCATTAGAGAAGAAATTAGACTTCTGGGGAAGGCAGGAGAAATATTTAGTTTTGATAAAATATCATTAACATATTCTATAATAATTTTTAGCATTTAAACATTTGCTGATCACCATGATGATTGTGTAGTACTCCTGACTGTAAGAGAAGTTAGATTTTGGGGCAATGTATTAAACCAGCAATTAAGTCAGCCAAAATTCTGAAGAGACATAAGATGGAACTTGATTATTTTCACCAGAATAGTCTATTCTATGGTTTTAGCTCCCAAATTTGTCAGAAATCACAACTGTCTTTGCTACTTATATATATGCATGAACATTTTATTTTAATCCTCTTTTATTAATTAAAAAAACACATTTTATTGTTAACCCTACCTTATTATTCAGTTGCTATGTCTTCTGTCTTCTGCACAATTTCTGCTATATGTTATTTTTTAATATTGTCACCAATTTGGTGTATAAGTTTGGATACTGAAACTGTGAAAAAGACCCTTTTTTTGCTTTATTGCTAGTTTAACTACTGAAATATTTTTTTCAGTATATTGCAAGAAAGAAACTGAAGGATGTCATTAGGCACCCCAACAAGAATGAAGAGTGTTTATATATGACAGTACTGTTAATTTCAACCCTGCATTGTGGCAAACAATATTTGATAACTTTTTTCTCTTACTCATTTTTTACACTTGCTGTCAATTGCTTTGAACCATTTTTGCTCCAGTTCTGCTGAAATGGCATACTTCTCATTCCAGTTGCCTTTAACAAAGGCACTGATTTCATTTCTAATTCTTACTAACTTATACAATGCAAGGACTGGACCAGACTTTCCTTTCTGCACCCACCCTCTAACAAACCTCTGGAGCTCAGTGGTGTCTGTAAGCTTTCCAGGGGGAAATCAGTCCCTCTGGTCACAGGCCCTACACACTCAACCAGAATTTAAATGATCCTGTGCTGGGCTTTTCTTTGCTGAAAATATCCCCTATTCCTGCAAACAGTGCAGGAGTAGAGCTACGTGGTTTGAATCCATTCTGCATAGAGCCAGGTCCTTGGATGGAATAAGTCAGGATGGCTCCTTTGACTTCAGAGGATCCCTGCTAACTTAGAACAACAGAGTGTCTACTTTTTGCTTGCATGAAGGTTCCAAAAATACAGAATTTGAACAAAAATAACCTGAATAAAGTGGAGCAGGGTTTGGGAAATGGAGGCAAAGTTGAAGGAGACTGTCAGAAAGAAGTAAGGTTTAAGCAGATGTTTCAGGGACCACAAAATATCTAAGTAACTGGAAGGGAAAAACTGGAATTTTGGATGATAAGTGATGGGTACCATGAGAGTGTAAGCATAGAGGCACAAATCTAGCAGACATCTTCCAGTGTCATTTATTAAACAACCATCTTTCAAAATACATATCTTTAGGTGTAGATACAGGTATTTGAGATCTAGATGGCAGTAACTGAGATAAGGATAATCATATAGGCTTTAAATCTTAGATTAGTCATCACATCCTCTTGGTAGCTGCTGGCCCCAATTCATGGCTATTTGTTTGTGGTGTTTTTTAGCATAATGTTGTATTTATGAATCCAGAACTACAATCTAATAATGTATCATAAAAAGTGCAGGCAAAATTAATTAAAGTTAAAATGTTAACTTTTGTTTTAAAATGTAGAAACAACATTTTAAAATATATAGTCTCTTATTCAAACCTTGGTAACATCCACAGCTCCTTGAAAGCTTTTTCCTCTGCTCCAAAGGCCTTGAAAAGGGCTGCAGTCCAGTCCCCAACAACCCGTATGTGGATGCTGAAGTAGTCCTCCTCGGGAGCTGAGGTCAGGGTGAAAGGGTGCCACTCCAGCTGTGACACAGATGGGCACTGGAGAAAGATATATTGGCCAGCTCCCATTTTAAAGCCATGTTTCCTCATGTGGAGCTCAAGGACTCCGGAGGAATGTGTCACCACCTAAAGAATCATAAAGGGAAAAATTTTATTTTCATTCAGAAGGGTAAATGTTTGTTTTCATTAGGTCACAGATATCCTAACCTGCGTGTTGCAGTGTTGTTGCCCAATAGCTTGAGAGCATGTACGGTATGTATTGTGGGACAGCTTGACTTCTGAGTGCAAGAGCCAGAGGAAAGGCTGTAACAATTCAACAATTTGTCAATTTTCTTGATATAACCTGTACAAAAGTATTTCTTAATTGATCAGAATAATTCCTTAATTCCTAGTTTTACTCTCATGTAACTCTGCTAACTCTGTGGGATTATCAGGAAAAAAAGCACAGTGAGCTCAATTCTAATGCACTTTTATAAAGAGGCAATCTCAGTTCGGCAGCAGTTTTGTACGTCACACATAATATACCAAGATTCTCAGATCACAGCCACTCTGTGAAATCAGCAGCAAGACTTATCCGACATCCTGCTCCCCTCACACAAGATACACCTGTTCCTGATCCCTGGCTTGATATGCACCCACTCAGCTGCTTCAATAGCAACATCCTCAATCTAGTCTGATGTGACTTAAATAGGCCCTTGGCACACAGCTGGGAAGAATTGTTACAGTGGTATTAGTGAAGCTTCCACTATATATTCTAACTGATCATATAACCCTTCATCTCCTCAGAAGCCTCTAGATTTTAAAGTAAAACCTGTGCACTGCTACTGAAGTCAAGGTAGTCTTTGGCATTAACTGCACTGGAACATGGTTTTTGTTCATTAAAAAGAGAGACCACAAACAGATGTTTGTGTTATGGTGGTGTAAAGTCTAGTACTTCATTAATCAAGTTTGGTCCCATATGGAATATTTTTATGGATTTGCTATTGGAATAAATGCAAAATGTAAAATCAATACTTGGCTGAAACCATGGTAATGATTGAAAAGTTGCTGAAGCTAGGAGTGAAAAATGAGGTTCCTAATATAGAGAAGGTACCTGAAAACAATAAAAAACTAATTGACATAATGGGGGGTTTTGAAAATATGCGAGCTATGTTACATACCTTTGTAATGATGACTTCCTGTCGAAATCTCCAAAACCTAACAATTCTTTCAAAGATGTACAACACCACAGGACTTAAAACCCACTTCCAAGCCTGTAGAAAATTGCATATTAAAAAACAACATTTATTTGAATGTCCACAAAAGTACTTAGCTTTTCTGGTTTAAATTAGCTGGTAGCCTAAAATTAAAATTTGATTTTCTGTGATTTTTGATTTGTCTTTCTCAAGAGAGTATTTGTGTTGCTGCTGTAGCTGTTCTGGCTTTCTTGTGGAATAGACATATGGGACTCCCTCACAAAGACACTTCAAAAGCAATGCTAATATCTATCTGTACTCTGGCCAAGAATCCTTTAAAATCTTTTCCTATTAAAAGGCAATGGATTAATCTATTTAGGTGTTGTTACACATAGATGTCATTGGACCTGAAGCTGTATAGATGCATTCATTTATACAATAATATCCATAGCCTTATATATTTTTTTTTCTTAAGTCTAAAGTATTTCATAGCAGTCAGATAGGAGTAGCTGTTATTGGCAGCTGTGAGTTTTCTGATGGTGCATGAGAAAACATTAAGTCCCAAATATTCAATTAGAGAAATTTGATACATTTCCATTCAATCCATTAGTCAAGTCTTTATCAATAATTTGTTTTTTAATCTGGGATACTGAGTTGGTCATACTTTAAGTATTGCAGATGATTTCTGTGCTTGTACTTGCTAATTGTATCAACTGATCACTGTAACAATGAGAGACACTTGGCTATTCAAGTATATGAGCTGATCATTTCACTGAGTTGCACTGATAGCTAAGAAAATTAGATGTAATTGAATCTTCTTGATTTAAAAAGAATCCTGGTGGTTTTTTTCCTGGAAGACATACTGTTTTATTTCCACTTTCGTTAATTACAACGCTCATTCCAGCAAACTGAATACTCCACAGTCATGTGGCTTCTAAAATCGCCAAAGAGTAACTTTATTTGCTGAAACACTGACTTTGCTCCACAAGCTGGGTAACAGGAATTATAAAGTTTCTTTTATCAGAAGCAAGCCATAAAATTATGTGGCTTCCTTAGAAAGTGCTGAGAGGATGGAGTGGCAATTTCCCAAGGTTATGGCTTGAAAATTAAATTTAAAAAAAAAAACATGATTTAATAATGGGAAGAAACCAGCATAAGCCAGAAGATTCTCAGCTAAAGCAGAAACTCAACACATCCGTTGTCCCTAAATACTACAGGTGTCTCTGCACAGTGGGTAATCTCATGTCTTGAATATATTTGCATATATCAAGGCACAATAATGATGAGATCTGTTTTTCCTCCCTTCCATTTGTGCTACCTGTAAATAAAAGCATGTGACAAGAATGATAAGGTTGCAGGCTACCCTTTGCGAGAGCTCAGCTGGGATTTTAAATGTGCCATCACTCCAGTGCAACAGAGCATTCAATCCAAAATATCCCTTGGCTGGGTTGGGACAACGGGGCATCCACCAGGAGAGATGGGCTCCTGGCTGGCTAGTCAGGGCATCAGTATTCTTGCCCAAGCAGTGGTTCCTCCTGTAATGAGGATCAACTGACATGGGGCAGTGATGGCTCAGGTGAAGCTGTGAGGACAAAAGTCTGGGTGCCCCAAGTACAAGAGAAGTGCTCCATCGTCCTCAGTAGGAGTCAGCCTGGGCTGCTTCCCACCTGCTGAAACACAGAGCAGGGGAGCAGGTGTGGTGTGACAGAGGGGCTCTGTCATAGTGGCCTGCCCCAGGAGCCATGGCCAGCATGGTGTGACCACTGGTGTCACTTCACACTGTCCCAGCTGTGCACAAGGCTGTCCCTTCCCTGCTCCAAGGCTGTCCCGCCTGCACCAGCCCCTGACAGTGCTCCTCAAACCTCGCCATGGCTTTTTAGCCTCTGAGTGATCTGTGCTGTTTGTCTGCAGTGTCTAGCAGGTATCACACCATAGCACATTAAACATCCAGCAAGGCACTGTTCATACAGATGATCTATATGCCATATGGTATTATCACAATTCATTTAAAGTAATGTGACTTTGCAAGTATGGTCCTGGGTAGGCAGGAAAGTGTGACAAAATAGGTTTAACACAGAGAAGTGGAAGTTCTTTCCAGTTAGTTTTATGATAATGAATGTCAAGACATGCTGTTGGAAGCAAGCTTGTGTCTGTATTCATGGTGCGTAGCCATGTATTGATTTTTATGGTGACATTGTAGCTGAAATTTTTAGAGAGGCATTCATTTTCTCATTAATATGCAGGTTGGATAGTGGCTAACAATAGTTTAGTTTAAGAAAAATCTATGTCAGCCATTAAAAGAGCTACTAGACACTGAATGCTAATTTTTCTCCTTTACTTTAGGATTTCCTTTGGTATGTTTTTTTCTTTTTGGAAGAAACAACAGAAACTTGCATAAGAGCAAGCTAAATCTTGAGCTGAAAATGTTAAATGATTTTGTTTGTATGCAAGACATCTGACATAGTGTACAAGTCTGCTACTTAATTACCCCCTGTGGATTTGCAATCTTGTTCGAGCAAAATCACCCTTCCATGGGACATTTTTCCTGCCTTTTGCCTTTCCCTTTCATAAATCATTGTTTCAAATTCTCTCCTTTTTACCTAACTTAAGACATCAAGGCTGGACAGTATGAAGCGTGTGCTCCAAAGCAAGGACATGATTTTCTCTTCACCTTATTCTCCCTTGATATTTAAACTATCCATGCTAATGTACTATTAGTTGAAATAATAATATTAATTTGCATCCCTAGCTTTACAGTTCTAATGTATTTTCTGTATGTCTACCCTCATAAGGTTTTCACTTGGAGGCTATCTTTGTGTAACAAGCACATCAAGGGTATTGGTGATACTGAATTATTCAAAATAAATGTATATAGCAGATCAGAGATAGTACAGTTTTGATATTCATACCCTTCCAAGAGAGTGTTAGGTAGTGTTCACTAACTAAAGGATCCTCCAGAAATAAAAATTGCTGTTAATGACATCAAAATTGTATACAATACTCTTCACCTGTGTCTGTACTGATTACAGAGGAGGTTTGGGTTACTATATCTTAATGCACAGAGAGAGGTCATGGAACAGAAATGTGAAACTACTCTCTAAGCAGGACACTAAGTGCCAGTCACTGGCATACACTCCAGCCCCCTGCTCCCTAAAACATTTGGCCTCCCAAGAAAGGACAGTAAGTTAAAAACAGAAGACAAACATCACTCTTACCACAGGTTTGTTGCCAGAAAACTGTGGCAAAGGGCACTGAGTGGCCTTCTCCCATTCCCAGTAGTGATCTTTACAGTAAGTGACATTGTGAAGCAGCAGACTCTGGGGCGTCTGACCTCGGACAAGCTGACTTAAAACAAAAATGTTCATCAGTGATATGCTTCTTCCCAAGGTTTCTGTGCCTCTCTAGGTTTTGCACTAGTAATCGGATGCCAGTTCTGAGATAAATGAAAGTTTGAGAACTGGGCATTTCAACCCTGTTCTGCTCTCCTGTTCAAATTGCCTTTCCTTTAGTTTTACAGTGATTTTTTTGACCAAAGAGAAGAAGTGTGCTATAGTATTGGTATCCGTCAGTGCAGCTGAAGTGCAGGAGAGCCCTTGCATAGAAAACGTACATTTTACTGTATGAGGCAAAATTTGATTTCCAAGTTCTTTGGAGTAGGCTCTTTGACCTCCTCTGTATTTGAGCATCTGGTAGTGTTTAGTAAAGTGATAAAATTTAATAGTGACAGACCTTCTCTTTCCTTTATTGCTTTCTAAATGCATTTTTAAAAGCGACAAAGTTGGAGGAGTGCAATTAGATGTGTACTCTCTAAACATGCTAAATTCTAGATTCCTTACTTCTGAGAATGTTAATGATGTGAATTTTTCAAAATATATCTATCCTGACTGTTCAGTTTAAGTGGGTTTCACCTGGTGTTGATTATGGGCAGAGAAAGAAGATTTTTATGAGGAAACCCTGTTTGTTTCATATTGTTTCTCTGAATTTTCCCTTCCATACTTATTTTGGTTCTGCCACCTGTTCAGATAGAAAGGAAAGGAGTTAGGTTTGGGTGAGGTTTGTTCAGCTACGTGGGAGGGAGGAAGAAGTGGGAGATGGATGAAACCTTGGGGTTTGACTCTTTTTCATTAGCAGGGTAGTGGTAGGGATGTTCTGAGGCAGGAGAAAGCTCTGTTGCAGTGCACTCCCAGCCTGAGCGAGCAGAGTGCTCACTAAATGATAGTGCTAGGACTTTTCAGCCAGTGCCCCAGTTTTGGGGCAGTCTCTGGCTGAGTAGTGCTGGTCAGCTGGCTAGACTGAGGGAGTTTGCAAAGCTGAAGGTCTTAAATGTATTTGAAGTCAGATTCTAAAGTTTGCCAGAGAGGGAAGGGAGGGGGCATTTTAATCAGGCAAGGATAAAGTTTACAGCATTTGCTTGCAGCTCTGCCTCTGTAAAATGGGACTAATTAATTGGGCAAACTTCAGGAACACTCAAAGCCAAACTGGATGGTGTTTCATCTCAAACTGTGTACATATACCCCATGTATTTTACACAGACACTTACCCCATACCATGGATTATTAAACCAGTGAAGAAAACCACAAAGAGGTGATGGGTATACCAGAAAACCTCATAGCATGACCTTCTGATCACCTCAGTGGATGAAGTCATGATCAGAATTAAAGCCACAGTTATCACAACTCCAGTTATTCCAGCTATTGTGGTTAGTAATTCTCCTGTTGTGTTCTAGAATAAGAATACATTATTAGTATTAGTACTAGTAGTTATTGTTATAATTTTTATTATTATTTCTGTTATTTTATTATTGTTACTGTTGCTGCTATTACACATGAAGCCAAAATCTTCAGCGTAGGAACAAAACCAGAACAAGACATGGTGGCAAGGCAATCCTTCATTTTACCACTGTGCAGCATCAAAAGACATCCCTCTGCTCCATTTCTATTCCAGCTTATTCAAAACAGATATGTAAATCTTTGCTGCCACTTACTTGTTTCAGGAATTGAGGAAATTAGACAGTCTCGTTCATACTTTTATCAATTTTGCTTACATGAAAGTGTGTCACAAATAAAGAAAAATTATTAGAGAAATGAGAAGATTAAACCTAGAAGTCTAATAAAGAAAACAGCACTAGAAACCAGCTTATTTTTGTGAGGGTGATAAAGTGAGGTGCTAAGACACCTGCAATTGTAAAGGTGTGGAACTCGTTTATACTTACTTTACTTCAAAGTTTGTGGGGCTGGAGCAGCCCTGAAATGGTGCACAAAGATGGCATACTCTCATTTACCTAAAAAAACATATCTCATTTACCTATCCTTACATTTATCTGGAGATACACTGTGTAATACTTGGGCTTATTTTTAAAAAGACATATTTATATTAACATTTTTATGTTTGTCAGTGATGAAACATTAATATGCTGGGCTAGAACAAGTTCTTCCTCGTTCATGACTCACAGATGTCAGCACAGGTCTGGTGTATCTGTCTAAACCCACTAAAATAAACTGAAGTGAGAGTGAAGATGTATTTTGAACACAACTGTCAGATGCTGATTGCAGTTATAAAGTGCAAATCTTGAAGAACAACAGTAAAAATCTCACATGCAAGATGCGAATCAAGCTAAATATGCCATCAGAGTGTAAATGAAGTCCCCATTTGGCCTACAAAGCATGTATATCTGTTTTCCCAGCGCTGATCCACAGGAATGAAGGAGCTCAGCACATCTTCTAGATCCTGATTTGGTTCTACAGCTTAATACACTGGGAGAAAAAATCCTCTATTGTACTTGTAAAGTGCACTCGTTTGATATGGAAATCCTAGAGGTGATAAAATTCGACAATGCCATTTTTACAGTCACTTTTTACAGTAAAATCATTCTTTCAAATGCTCACACTTGACAGCACACAGTACATTTTCAAATTGGTACCTGTGAAGAGTGTGTTCAGATCCTATTACATATTAACAGGATTGATCTAGGTGATATTTTGAACATTTCCACTACAGTGGCTAGTTTGAATGTTGAGATGAAAAAAGGCAAAATGTCAAAGACACTTAGTACATTGCTTCAATGGCAGGAGGATGAAACTGAAAAGAAAGCCTGAATTGTTGATCTCAGAACTTTCTTCTCTGAAGTTAGAAGTAATCTTTTGTTTGCTTCCCTTCATAATTTATTAATTCTGAGTTTAGCTACTGAGACACAAGTGATAAGTATAAATATTAGAGCTTAGAGTAAAATCTAGGCTGTAAATTGAAAGGTAATTGTGGAATGTATTGCTGTGAGAAATCTGAGAAAGAATCTCAAAATATTCCAGCCTTCCTCCTCAAGGGTATTTAGGATCTTAATGCTAATTAAAGGCCTACCTCACAATGGTATCATTTTGAGAATGCTTAGTGGATAAAAAAAAATGCTTGCTGAAAGATGGTAAGTTCCTGTTCAGAGCTGGGAGCTTTGTTCTGCTCCTGGGAAGCATCTACAATCAAAGTGGTCACTGGATGTAGTGAAAGACTGGGCAGCTGAGCCTTGACTTGCTGTCCTTTTCTGATAAACCTGACTGCTTTGTCAACACCAACACGATGACCTTTGCATTCATACCACTGACTACATCAATTTGCTTGATTTTCTTCAAATTTGAAATTGTTTACATGTTTATTTTAAAAGATGAAAACCCCATGCTATCTAAACTGGAAAAGGAACTAAGGAAAAGCAGGGCAAGCCTTGCAGCTTAAAAGCACTATTGAATCCTATCAATGGTTGTCCAGCCATCTTCTCACTTGGTTTCTTGTTTCAGTGGAGCACATCACTGTTCAAAGGAGCATCACTCCATGGTGTTCAGGCAGTCCTTATTTCATGCTGGCTATGTGGGAATATTCTAAAGAGCAGAAAAATATGCATGGGAGTCTCACCGGGGTCGTTTCAACCCTGGAATAAGTAACTATGAAACAGGATACACAAGGAAACATATAACATAAATGTGATGTGTGCTATAATGGAACAAGGGAAAAAAAAGCTGTTGAACTTTTGCATGGTTTACATGCATTTGTTGCATGCTTGGCTTTTCTTTATGTAATAAATACTATAAGGGAAAGCTTATAATACTTTGGTGGATTAGCCACAAAAGTGGACAGCAGTCACAGTCACTTTTTCAAAAACAAAAGTCAAAACAAGCAGAGCCATTTATTTGCAGGATTGAGGATCCTGTAGCTCTGTGAGGCTCTGAAGAGCACACAACAGCACTAGCTTCCCCCTGTACTGCTTCCTGTATGCAGCAACCCTCTGCATGCTTTCAAAGGTGCTCTTCCCTGAGCAGCCACACCCGACACCTAACAAGGCAGAATCAGTCCCCAGGTTGGGTAGGGGCTGCTCCACCGTGGGGACCGACAAATAGCAAATGTGAAAGAAATATTGTGAAGTGCTATTGCTGTTTGGTTATTTTTCTTTCTGAAAAGACATTGTGTTTGTTCCATGTATAGTTTAGTTTTGGGGTTTTTAAAAATTCTTTGCAGGTTTATTTAATTGCCTGCTATTCACAACACTCCTTATCCTCCCCCCACCAGCTGTCTCCTGACAAACTAATTAAAATACTATAGACATTTCTTTGAGCTTAGTAACCTGAAAATTGCAGCTCTGAGTAAGTGTTTTCAGCTGAAATTGAGGTTAACCTTTGGCAGCACCTTCTCGCTCTGGTTAAAAGGCTTTGAAATACAGTTTTACCGACAATAGAATCCACAGAGGAAAACTTTTCAGATGAGGAAACCTAAAAAGTGACAGCTTACTGTTTCATAGGTCCTGATTGGGTTCAAGTAGCTTTCATTTGGGCCCTTGCCAAGACCAGAAAGTTTATTCCGTAACTCCCCAGCTTCTTTTGACTGGCTGGAATGATACCGCTCGATGTTGATCGAGTGGGCAACAATATGGATGGCTGCAGGAGAGAAAGGGTGCTGTGAAATTACTGACACACTTGTGTGTGCCCACAGTGCCAGAAGGAGCTTCATTATGCACACTGCGGACTATTTGAAAAGCTCAGACATAAATTGAGAGTTTTTCATGGATTAAGCTGACAATAAAAAGAGAATTTTATCAACTGCATGTCTAATATGAAGCGACTGCTTCACAGTGGAGAGGATAGGAACAGCTCCAGGGTCACCTCCCAGGTTTACAGTCAAGTGCCCTGCAGTCTTCAATGTCATCAAAGGAGAACTTCTTGAGAGTTGATATAAAAGTGTATGCCTCTGATTTTAAATTGTTCAAAATTAGGTGAATTGATTAAAATTCCTATTTTTAATTAATATACTAGGATGTGCCATGGTTTACCCTTGCTACACAGGACACTGAGTTGACCGGTTTAGGCATGGACCAGTTTGCAACTTGCACTAGAGAAGCTTTCAAAATCTATCCCCTATTAACAAGTAGCTGTAGCATTACTTTGTGCAGGTGAAACCTGGGGAAGCCACAGGAACTATGATTTAAAGGGAGAAGAGCGAATTGCAGTGTTAGATCTGGTTTGTCCTGAATATCATATATCGCCTCTACTTCTGGCCTGCTCCCAAAAGCTATTTGAAATGGCCAGTTTAGAAAAATGCCTGAGACTGAAGTAAGAACTCCCCTGTAATTATTTTCTTGGGTGGAAAGAGTATAATTTCAAGAGTGGAAAAGGAAGGGCTTTGTTTTATTATTGGCTAACATAGATAAAGTTGTAATCAAGCAAGGTGCAGAGTTTCATTTTTCAATATGAGAGATTCTCAAATCCGTTACATGAAAGTTGTAATTAATGCAAGATATTAAATGCCAAAGGATGAAAAAATGACAATGAAAGATAATTGTATGTTTACAGCAGAGCTATTTCTAGTTTTTATAATTAGCTTCCTGTTATCATCTCTCCTTCAGTGGTTATCTGTTTCTGTCCCTGACCATTTAAAAAACCTTTCTAAAAGGCAGTATTTGTAGTAAACCAAAAATGATCTTCTTCCCTGAACAATATTTTCAAAAAAAGAATATTTTTGTCATTCATCTCTTCTCTTCTCTTCTCTTCTCTTCTCTTCTCTTCTCTTCTCTTCTCTTCTCTTCTCTTCTCTTCTCTTCTCTTTCTTTCTCTTCCCTTTGCTCTTCTCTTCTTCCTTCTTTCTTGCCTTTTTCTTCCTTTCTTTTTTAATCATAACTATGTGGATGAAAGTAATGTTTTACTGTACTAATCACTGTGTAATCACAGATATAAACACAGGATTAAATGCATAAAGACCTTGATATTGCTGGTTTTTTATGTGCCTGTCCACTTAGTGGGTTCCCCCACTCCACATACTTGAGTACAGCTCCTCTGCAGCACCTGGGGACAGCTGTGTCCATGGGAATATGAGTTAAAGTAGGATGCTGGCCATGGAAATGGTTAAAGCAGCCAGTGCAAGAAGGTAAAACATTCCCCTCAACAGGGGAATGTTATCCCATGTGTCCAAGCTGGAGAGAGGCTATTTTCACTCTGTACTTCTATAGCAGTAGATGTGCTGTGGTTGGTTGATTGTCAGGATGCACTTCATTCAAAATGTAATGTTAACTTAGGGACTCCCCCCGCCACTCCTTGACACCTGCTTCACCTCATTGCCTCATGCTTAGATATTCACTGGGAGATGAAAGACCTATTTTAAAATCCTTGTTACATTAAATTTAAAGCAAGGCTTTAAACCAAATCACATGTCCTAGTCACTGGGTTGACTGGTTATTCTCTTTTGACTTGTCTCTTGATGAAGCCCTTAATAAAAATAATCCAATATTTATTGACACAGGCATCCCAAGTGAATACCCTGGGCACCCAAACTGCAAAATCAACCTCCCATTTCTCCTGAATCTTTGGCCCAATGAATAATAAATTATTTATACAAGCTGGAATAGCTTCAGCAGGATGGAGACTGAATCCAAATGGGTATGAACTGCACAAAGATAAAGTGAGCCTGGAAATTAGAGGACAGATTCAAGCCATCAGAGGAATGAGACTTTAAAATAACCTTTCAATAAATGGGATAATGGAACCAAGCAATCCAAACAGCTTTCAGCTGAAGGCTAGTCATTTTATGAAATCGTGTGTATGACGTGACTATGAGCATCAGAGGGAACTGCACTCAGTAGCCCAGCATGTCCTGCAAGTGTTGTTATGGACTAGGTGCTGCATGTGAAAGTGGGAGATTCTTCCTGGAGCCTGTGCATGACAGCGTGCTCCCAACACGCCGGCAGTGCTGGGATGCTGGAAGGAAGGTGACGCTGGACCACAAGCAGCGAGGGAGATGTGTGGATTTAGACTGTCTAAACCCAAGAGCCCAAGAAGCTCTGAGCTGCATGGTTTAGGTGGCAGCTGTGTGGGGGCTGTGGCAATCTGTTCCCCAGTGTACAACTGATGTGTAAGCAGTATATAAACACTATTCATGTATTTAAGTGTAACAGCACATTTCAATGCTGAGTGGGAAGGGGGGAACTGCTCCTACAAGGGACTTCTTTCAGAACAGATGTGTTGGCCTGGTAGGGATGTTATATCTCCAGCTGGAAGGGAACCAAGTCACTGCTTGATGAGGACCTGATTTCTTTGACATCTGAAAGTGCTCACTCGTAGGACAGGGAGTGTGGGGTAACAGACTGCTGTCTTTGGTAAGTTGAGGAGTTACATGCTGCACATTGTCTGGTATGGGCTAAGGGAAAGGGGAAAGAAAACTTTCAAAGGATGGAAAACCCTGACAATAAGTCTCTAAGTGGACTTGTACTAAGCAGTTTTATTTTGGTATCTACTATTGATTACATACATTAATGGTATGATGTAATAGTCCCCATAGCCTAGGGACCATGAGAGTTTCCCACAGTTAGGATCCATAGTGCTGTTTTACCAATGCTGTCAGCTGCAGGTTTTGGATTATCTTTGCTCATTTAGAATTGTGACATTGACTATTTGTGGAGGTTTGAATCTGTGTTCATAGCAAAAGACCCTTTCTCCCTTTTACCTTCAAAACAATAGATTTTCTTAAAGTCATACTGCAGACTATAAAATATTCACATGAAATGGTGACATTTCTGTTGTTTAGATGGCTACAAAATCTTGTACCTTCCCCAAAGTGCAGGATTCTACATGATTCGCACAAGTTCTAGTCACATCAGCAGTGACAGGATATCTAATGCAATCTGGTAAATGCTGAGAGTGGAGGGTGAAATGAGGCGCTACTTTTCTCCAGACAGACAAAGGCCCACATTTCCTAGCAGAGTATTTCTAGTCTTGGACAGAAAAAAAATGGGTTTATGGATATAGCTTCTCAAGGTCTTGAGACTACAGTTTGATGAAGAGTACTTCTGGCAACCTGGCCTGGTAAGATTTTTCTGCAGGCTGTCAGAGGACACTGTCTTTTCCATCTGCACATTGTTCTGTTTCCCTGTGTTTCTGTCAGTGGAAACACCATCATACCTTCTTCTTTGGGATCTACCATACCTTCCCTTCTGGGTGACATTCTCTCCTGCTTTCATCTGATGGGAAGAGGATATTACCAGTGTAGAAGACTTCCAGAATGAACAGGAGAGTTGTTGTTGTTGTTGGTTTTTTGTTTGGGTTTTTTTTTCTGCTATTTTGTGGTAGATGTTAATGCACAGAGCATAATGATACGTTGAAAAATATTAACATTCAAACTAATGATGTACTGAATATGTTGGTTTACCTGAGTCTCTCATGATCTTACATATTGCCTGGAGTGTTATTAGATTAATACTTCTGATGGTTTTTTTGTGCTGCTAACAAAAAATGATGCAATCTAAAAATGAATTATAGCTAGATGGTAAGAGTAATGCAAAGATCTAATTCCATTTTCAGTGTGGTTCATTTAATGTATAATAGTTGTAGCAGAATAAAAAGTCTGGCACTGAAAATATTGCCATTAACTAAAATATTTTACATCCCTAAAGTGCATTTTCTGAAGGTCTTTGCATCTGCTGTGTATAGAATTTTCTAAGCAATTCCAAAATTAATAAGCAGCTTTCTGAAATCAGAGCTTACCACAGTTGGTATTTTTTTCCTCTGCACCACTTATCTAAGTTAACCATGAGGGCAAAGTTTAAGGGACTTAATCTCAGGACTTTCAGTTCAATTTTTTTGGCATGTCCAAATATAACATATGGAATAAATCACCCAATCTTTTAAACAAAGTTCTTTTTTATAACAGTTCATGAAGACTGAAGGATTTTGACTGTTGTTTTTAATGACATCTGGAACCTCTGAAGCACTTAACATACATTAATTTGTATTTGACCCTGAGATGTTCTATCTAGTCCACCTCTGAGATCAAATAAAAGGCTTTATTGGAAGGAGAGAGGGAGGAAAAGGGTTGCTATTAGAGCATGGTGTTTACTGTACATATCCTTAAATACAAAGAGATGTAATTAAATTATCTTGAAAGTATGGTCAATTTAGCTAGTCTTATTCAGCCAATTGTGCCTTCAGTGAAGCATGCACAGCTCTCATTGAACTAAACAGAAATTTCATGTGTTTATCTGAGGACAAGATTTCACTCTCTCTTTTTCTGCATGCCTGTACAGGATAATAATCAAATTGGAGCTTGCTGCTAGCAGTTAAACATTTTGATTAACCAGCCTATCATGATAAAGTCAAAGGGTCAAATCCTGGCCTTTCTGCCCACAGCAATGAGAACAACTTTGCAGGCAGATAACCCTGGCATGGAGAATTCTGCCCCAACCAAGGCTGGGGTTCTTTTTGCCACCCACTGCCTTATGCCATTCCTAATTACTCAGGACCCCTAATTCAATTTCATGATGTCTTGGGGACTAAAAAGGCACAGGTTGTATAAAAATTAAAATAGTGACCACACATGTGCTTGCATTATATTTTGTTTTTAAGAATGGTTCTAAACATCAAAGAAGAACATGACTTGGACCATTTTTTATCTTAGCTGGAAGCCTATAATCTTCAGTGTAATATCATTTCCTTCCTAGTACTTGCACTGAGTCTGGATTTAAACAATCTGACTGAAAAAAAAAAGACATTTAATGGACGTTTGATTTTCTGTAATTTCTGGAAGTACAACACTGAGATATCAGCTAAACCTCTTTTGAAGATAAGCATCCACTTCCCTGAAAACTTAACTGCTTACACAAAAATGTGACAAACATACATAAAAAAGTTTCAGGCCACTGTGTCTCAACTGAAAAGTCTCTTTCCCATTAGAAAGCACAGAATTATTTGCACTGATCAAACTGAGAGTGCATGAAACTCTGATTTTATTCTAGCAGAGTTACGGGTCTATAAGGAAGATTTATTAGTGGCTGAATAACTCCCAGACAGCTCTTATCACAGACAGGCATGCAGAACGCAGGAAGCCAAACTAAGCAGAATTCCCTTTACTGAATTTTCAATGATGCCCTTGATTATAGATAGCATTGTTTACTCTCTCTCTTTCCTCCAACTTCCCTCTTCCACTAGTCTCTAATTATATCCCTTTATGACCCAACCAATTAAAGCCTGCTCTTGAATTTGTATTAGAGCTGATGAAAAATTAAAGGTACAGATGTACTTTTTCCTAGGCCAGGCACACCTCAGCTGAGCTTGCTGCCTGTTAGAAGCCAGACAATACTAATGTTCACTGACTATTTTTAGCACACTATTAAATAAATATGCTGGAATAACACCGCCTGGCAAGTCAAGATGAATACACGTTACTTTAATAATAAAGGAGTTTACAATATTATATTGTGAGGCTAAGCTTACTGATCTGATCTTCAAATTGGTTTAGCTTCTTGCTGCCACATTTAGTCTGTTGATCATACAAGGGTGAACTTCCTTTAAACTAAGAATTACTAAATTGCAATAGACTAATAGGAGTTGAGTATGCTTCTGTGTATTAAAAGACAATATAGGTAGTACTAGGATAAATAATGTGTCAGTTGAGAGAAAAATGGCATCTATTTACACATCATTTTAACACTGTTAGATTTTATTAAAAAGAATTCAGTGTACTTGTGGGTACCACTCTGAAATTTTGCTTTTCCATCACAATGTGTTCTGTAGATTTTATTTTTCTATGAACTTAAAATTGAATTTCAGGCAATTGAGTTTCTGGCCATTCTTTACACAAGTCAGACTATACAGTGATGTAGTGTTTTTCCAAATATGATAGATGTTTCTCACTTGACTCTTAAGGAAGCAGGAATTCATAGTTGTCATGCTTTGTTCATTAGACTTCCCCATATTGTGTTTTCTTTCTGAAATAGCAACTATTTTTCTGTTTTATATTTTAGAAAAAAAAAGTCAACCAACCTGAAGAAAACCCAAAAATGAACCCTTGATTTTTCCCTAGAGTGATTTAAATGAGAATTACATGATCGTGCTTTCTGTCACTTCACACTGGCTTCCATGTATTTTTCCTTGAAATTAGTGAAGCTGTTAAAGTAGTCACTTTTCTGACAGATTTGCACTTCCCAAACTGTCCACTTCAATGCACTAGCAAGCATTTTAATGTTAATGTAAAAACCAAAAACATAAAAGGTTTGTGCAGTTTTGCTTTCTTTTTGGAACATGACCCATTATACACCAAGTAAAGTCGGTTAATACATATTCCTGTGTTGATTTATTAATTAAAGGAGCAATGTTGCACTCTGTAGGAATCTGTTCTGTGGTGAAACAGCTCTGATTAATGAGTGGACATGACAGATAGGTAATTCATCATAATAATACATGTAAGATGCATGTTTGCATCCTGCAGCCTTCCCCTCGAGTTCTTTAGCACAACATACAGAAGACAAACTTTAGCTGTTGGTTCCTGTTGGCAATCCTGACTTCATATTCTTGTCTCCCTGCAGGAGGACATTAACAGCCCATACATGCAAAGGCAGCTCCCTCACGCAGGCTGGAAAAGATATTGGGACCAGAATCCGCCCTGACAGCCTGGGGGCAGAACTGCTACCCTGCAATGTCTCATGCTTGCAAATAGCCCTGATTAATTCCTCTGTCTCCTTCACATTTTCTAAGAGAACTATCTGTCTCAGATACCTCTCCATCTCTATGTGCTCGTGTCCTTCTTCACACTGGCTTTTGTTCATTCCTCTCTGTCCATCCTTTTTCCTCAAGCTATCTCCTGTCCCCTCATGTCCTCTGAATTCCTACAAACTTCAGTCTTCTCCAAGTCCTTTTGCTACTTAGAACAGGAAGGTGCCATGTCTTTTTCCCAGCCAGGTGAACAAACACCTCAGTAAGTCACTAGGACCAGCAGAACAGATAAATTTTGGTCTTAAGATGTTGTTTTTCCCTGAAGGGGGCCATTAGTTTCCTGGATCAGTCACCTACTTAAAATAAATATTTAGGAGTCCATTGTTTTTGAGACACCTGCCTCTCTCAAATTCAGATCGAATTTAATACCTGGTCGAAAAATTAGTGAAGTTGTATTGGTGGACAGATGTGTGGTGTGGCTCATAAGCATAATTTTCTTACAGAATCAGACAGTAATGCTATGTCATCTACCCAAATATCTACCCTCAGGCATTCAATGAAAGTTATTTACACTAAATTTTAAGAGCACATGAGTTGGTCAGATCAACTAAGTGGCAACTGGTGTTTGCTATTCAGATTGAAAGTTTATTGCCTTAACAGTCAAACTTTTCTCCAGCAAAAAAGATTACAAATGGTTAATCAGAATGGACTCCTACACACACTTAAAGCTGCAGTCAACAAATGATTGCACTAAAATATCACGTCTCAGAGCTGATGGGGATTACAGCATTAGGCAGAATCACTGTGAAATTCAAAACAGTTCAAAGGCAAAGAAGAAAAAATAAAACCAAAAAAAGCTTACTTGCATTTAACGCTATTCCATAGGCAACCATCTTGTGAAATGTGATGTTTTTGTCAAGCTGTCTCCTCAGTGCTCCTCCACAGTACTTGGTGAAAAAGCAGAACTTGTTTTATATCATTCCTATTGGTGTTTACAACTCACATTTTGGAGAGGAGAAGAGTTCAGTACATTTGAAAATGGAATGCTGAAGGAATTCAGTGGAAGTTTTGGGTTAGTTTTAGGACTCAAGTAATTTTCCTGAGTGACACTCCAGGGTTTCTGAAGCTATTCAACCTATATAGGGGTCCAAAAAAGGGTTTGATGAAGCTCTGCTATACTTAGCTGTGATTTGTGAGTGGTTTATCTGAGCTGACATTAACTCATTCGCTGGTATAAGGACACCAGGCTGGGCCACCACTGCCTTGCGAGCTCAGCTTTAGCTGCATTACAGAGCTGAAGTGATGGCAAAGCCAGCTTGCAATGAAAACATTTTCTCTGCTTTCAGGAAATGCACACACCAGGAGGGTGAGGCTGTCTAGACCTCAGGTGGCTGCATGCTGATGTGTTACTGAGCTGCGCTCCCATTATTGGAAAGGCTCAGCAGTGGTGTGCTCACAGCCAGCTGGGTGCCCCCACGCAGAGCCAGCCTGGGGCCAGCTGCACTGAGCCAAAACTAACACGCTCTGCTGGAACCCAGACAGCACTCATGGACAGAATTCAGTCTCTGAGTGGTGATGTGGGTGTCTGGATTGCTCACATGACCTGGCATGGCACCATGCCAAAGATTCTGGCATGCATCCACGTTGTTTCCTAGCTAATAAGTATCCCAAAAATCTGGAGCACCACAGGGTGTGATGTCAATACGCAGAACCTCCTTGGAGAGCCACTGGATCTAGCCTGGTGCTGGCCATGATGGAGCCAGTCAGGTTGCTCTTTACCATGCTCCTCAAGAGCAGAATATCATCCAGAAGAGCAAAATATTATCTGTGACAAGAGTTCCAGTTCTCTGAGTTCTTACTCAGCATCCAAGTGGGCATGTATATATCCTGTGCTAATTCACAAACTGATTCAGGAGGCCAAGACACCTTTTTTTTTTGTAAATGTTCGACTTCTGAACTCAAACAATTATATGTGTTGATTCCCAGCCTCAAGACTGCTTAACAACTAAGCCTAACAATCAAGAAAACAAAAAAGGCAGAACTGAAATAAGAACCAGCTTACTATAAAATAACTGTATCTTACCATTTCTAAATTCCTGTTGTTCTTGGAGTCATGAAGTGATCAGTGATTTTTTTATCCAAACATGTGGCATTGGGATTGCTCTGACTATAATAATTCAATGCAAGTTGAAGTTATAGCTAATAGAGCTAAAGCCTTGACTACTTCCTATGCATGTTTCCAAGGTTAATGTCAACCCTTCTGAGCAGATGACCACTCTGTTACAAAAATGCATTTGCCACAAATGAAGACTTGAAGGGTGGCCACTCAGACAGAAGTGTTTAAACAGGTTTGTTATTATCCTTAGAACATTTTTATATATCTGAACATTTTATTTCTCCAATTTTCACTTTGCAGCTACAGAGAACACACATGATGGATATGAATTTTCTCCATTTGGCCAAGTGGTATTATTATGTTATGTCCCTTTTTTTTGCAGCTTCTCACTTTTCTCTTCATGACACCATGCTATGCAGCAGCTGCCAAAATCAGTGTTGCATTTAGAGCACTGTGTTAAGTCATTTGTTTCTCTTCAGTCATGAATACTGACAATTTAAATGGTAATAACTAGGCAATAGTGTACAGGCTTCTCTATAAAAAATTAAAATTCCTTGGAAAATGTTTGATATGGATAATACTGCTGAACTACAATAATAAAAAAGAGAGGATAATACGGCTATTTGAGAAATGGTACTTACAATGCTTGCTCCTCTTAAGAATGAAATAAGGTTTCTACACACTGGTAACAGGATTAGCATGCAGTTAAAATTAAGGCACGTTGCAGAAGCTCTTGCCCAAGCCAGGGTTGACTGTACATATAACAGCATAAAGAAATTAAATTACAAGCTTGGTATAGGATGAGCAAAAGAAAGAAAATACTATATTAAAATAATACTCTTATATGGGAAAATTACTGTTGAAGCGTCAATAGTTTTATGAAGGATGTAAATAAAATCAGACTATGAATACATTCTTCTTGTGAAGCCCTTTAACAATCAAACTCATACTTACTCCCAGCATAATCCGTGTATAAATGTAAGCATTGTCATCTTCATACCAGTGGAAGGTATCAATAAACAAATAGAAGTTCAGTCCCAGCCACACCAGCTACAAAGCAGAGAGGCTACAGATTAGTGACATTTACAGTATTTTTTAGTGCATATAAAACTGGTTATGGTTATAGTTTTAAGAGAATCTGAGACATGTTTCAAAATCAGTGTGCAATGCAGTTCTTGACCACAGATGATGGAAATAAAAAATGCCTGCTGGAATGAGGCTATCTTTTAGTAAATGCAGGGTTACAGTCCCACCCCCAGATCCCCAGTAGAGGATATAAATTATATTTACTGTGTCAAGGTAAACTTGCTCTTAAGCATATGTCTTAACCTGGTCTCTAAAAAGGAAATAAATGCTAAAATTAAAAAATCAAAGAAATGGAGGGAGTTCTGAGCTTTCTCTGTTCCCCATACACAATTCACCAAACTGTCTGAAAAAAATTCAGAATATAATTTCAGTTAGAATTACACAGCTCTGCTCCCTTTATCTGAGGACTAAAGTACATGGACTTAAAAATAATTAAAAATAAAACACTAAGACTTTAAATTGTTTTTAAGACTAGTTATAAAAAGGCTGCTGAATATTTTATAGCAAGTTTTACATTAAGCTTGGGAGTATTACTGTAAGCAAACCATAAAATGTCTTTTAAACAAGCTTAAAATATTTATATATATCCAATTAGATTTTTTAATGCTAAAAATACTCACTAATAACAGCACTGAGAGTTTTTCATTCAAAATCCAGCATCCCATCCTGAGTGCCTCTCCCTATGCTTGCAGCAGCTGACTCTTGTCTTTCAGTGTAACCTGAGTTCTCTGTCCATTCCTTGGGCTTTTCTACTAACTCCTTTTGTATTTAGTTTTCAATAAGCACCTAGTGGGATCATGAGTTCTCTCTAGGAATTTTCTAATTAAAGACTGCCTGACAAGAACAGATCACCCATGTGACATGCCTGATGATCTGTGTAAATAAAATGCTGGTCACTGTCCAGTCCTTTCTCCCTCCAGAGTTATTTCTCAGCAAATGAGAGATGCTGTCATTAAACTGTTCTCTTGTACTAGCATGTATTTGGGTGGGGGTTTTTTTGCTTTGTTTTTGTCGTTTGAACAGGGTGCAACATTTCTTCACAATTTATCTTTCAGTTCAGTAGCAAACTGCAGCGTCCCTGGTGCGTGTAAAATATGGGAGTGTGTCCTGGTGAGGGCACTGCATTTACCCTTGGTTCCCCTTGCCAGAAGCTGTGCAAATTCTGCCTGTAGTAATCTCATTCTTTCTCTAGTAAAACCATTTCCTTAAGGCTTTCCTGACTTGCCTGTGTAGGACACCTTTCTGTGACAAAATAACTGAAAATTTCTAAAAGCCGAAATGTTATCAAGCTCAGCTACTCTTTAAACCAGTACTAATGGCCATTTATATGAGTTAGCAGAACCATGAGAGTGTCGTTACGAATGCTTTGAATGCGAACATTTACAAGGGATTTGCTTCGAGCTTTATTTTTCTTGGATGGTAAAATTAAGTATTATTTAACAAACTTCATGACAAGCCATGTGCAGTAATTGGCCACTGTCCATTATGTAACTTGATATAGGCCATCCCCACAACCACCCCCTTTATAGTAGCTTTGCTAATGCAGGGGCTAACAAGATAGTGAATCTTGCTGTATTTTTCAGAGGTCAAAAGATGAGGAAATAAGAGAGAAGGGAAGAAGAATGTGCAGATGGCAAAGAGAAATACTAGTAAGGTCAGATGCCAATTTTAACTACTTAAAAAAAAAAGAAAGGAGAGAAAATCCACTATCTGGATTAGCCGTACTTCAAAGGGAAATGCAGCACTGCAATGTTCGGCTTTGAAGTTCAGCCGATCCAGACAGCAATTTTCTAAACTGAGTTAAAACTGGCATCTGAAATAGATTTTTTTTCAGAGTACAGCAGATTCATATGCTGGTTTAGGCTCCAAAATTTGTCTGGATCAGCAGCTGTACTTCAAAGCAGCACATCTCAGTACAGCATTTGACTTTGAAGTGCATGTGGTCCAGATGCCAGTCCTCTTAAAGGAGCCAATGAATCAACTGCACTTTAACTTTTGTCTGTTGAAACAGCTATGTTTTTTCTCATATATAATGGTAATGTGTGTGGTCTCGAGTATGGTATCTATCAATAAAAACATAAAGTTAACAGAAAAGCTCTTTATTGCTTCATTTTGTACAAAGGAACTGGTCAACATCATTTTATTATACTGATTAGAAATGATCTCAGCCAATTTCTAGCACAAACTATTCAGACAAGACTCAGGAAAGGACATTTTATTGATCAAAGATGTAATGGTATTCCATTTTGTTATTGTTTTATGATTATCATGAGCTACAACTGCACTAAAAAAGACATAGAAAAGGGATAAAAAGGGGTTCATTCCAGCAGTTGGGTAGAAAGCAATGCTGGCCATGCTAAGTTCCCATGCAAGAGACAAGCAAATCTGTCATTAGCTTAAAAGGTCAGTTTTTGCATAGAAAGAGGTTTATGAGGTGCTGAATTCTTCCATGTAAGTATTTCAGCATTAATGTCAATGTTTGTATCAATTACTGCTACAGACCTCAATCACAGTTAGTTCTATTCTATTTGACAGCAACCTCTATCTGAGATTGTTAGTAACTTTTTCAAAGTACTTTGAACAGTGCTTACCCTTTGCAAGACAAATTAATTATTAGCATGAGACTGCATATATATACCTATACATATTTCATTTTGCTAAGCTATCCTATTTTTACTATTAGATATGCCTGCCTTGTTTCTCAAAGGCAAAATAATTTCCATGGGCTCTGAACTCTGCCCTAGCCCTTTCGTAGTTTTCCTGTGTGCTTGACTTTCTGTCTGTTAGTAACCTGCATGAGCTTTATAAGCTTCACTATGCTACTTGCAGAGATGGATGTAGGTAAACAGGTGATCCTGAGAGTCAGAGTGCTGTAAGTTTGCAGACCAGCTGAAGCCATTTAATTGCTGACTTTATCAGAGGATATGCTTTGTATTAGACTGTACAAAGTGGTGGCGCTGCTGTGTTCTCTGATTTTTACATTATCTCTAAATAACACTTCCAAAAATGTTTAAGAAGTGGAAGGCAGATTTGTCTCTGATAGATGAATAAGTTGAGCAATATATTTTACTTTTGTGAATAGAGAAACTGCTGAAGTTAATTAGAGGTCAAACCCTTTCCTTTTCTTTTTGTTTCGTTTGGGTTTTGTGTGTGTGTGTTTTGTGTGTGTGGTTTTTTGTCGGGTTTGTTTGTTTCTTTTGCCGTATAAAGGCAACATTGAGGGAACAGAGGCCAAGGTTCATCTTTGGTTATTCTGCAGTGCCCTGATTCTAGCTTTACAAAAGAACACTGAATTTTCATAAGCAGTGTCTGAGTGACTAGTAGTATTAAAAAACAGCTATATAATTTTTAGAGATTTTCTCATAGTGGGGCTTTATTTTTTTATATTTAACTGCCTCATTAATGTTAATGGATTTTTTTTTCTTTTATGAACTGTACTCACATTATGGATGGGGGAACTGTTTTGCAGTTTGAGAACATTCATAAAATCCCAGAGCTCTAAAAGACTAATGTAATTCCAGCCTTGTCAGTGCCAAAGATTCAAAAATCATCAGATTGTTCTAAAATTTATGAAAGTAAAAAATGGAGAGTGTGCAGTTTGGGGGACAGTACTGAGACTTCAAGGGCATCTGGCTTCCCATTTACAGCTTTTTGTCAGTAACAGTGTGTTTATTTTTTAATAAAATATTAAAAATCTTGCCCCTAAATGTGGGCTTGAACAACAACAAAAATATGCAGTTATCAAAACACTTGTGATGCAGCTGGCAGAATTAGCAAGGGTATAGCAAGTATTGACTACATCCACAAACTCAGTCATTAGTCACAAGGCACAAAATTGAAAGAACTTCTGTGTCTATCCAGAAAAGCAGAATAAAGTTTCATAACCCCATTAAAAAGAAGAAGAAAAGAGTTCTGATTGTAAATCCAGCTCCTCATGAACTCCATAAGCCAGTGCTATAAGACAGTTCCTCTGCTAGCAGACCTGATACTGGTATTAGGGATGTGTCAACTGATGGGCAGTGCCAGGATCTGGAATTGCAATGTACACCAGTCATGCCTGCAGAGTCAAGAGCAGGAGTCAACAGCATGGCAAAATGCAAAGGGTCTGGGATCAAAATCCAAAATTATGTTGGAGGCTAAAAGGGAGTTTGTCACTGACCAGTGTGGGAACAATTATTTTTTGTACCTGAAACAGGGCTCAGCACACTGAGCACACTGAGTTTGCAGACTCAGTCTCTTTCCTCAAGCCAACAGAAATGTTTATCAATGAGAAACCTAACTGCTCTGTCTTGGGAGATAATCAGTTCCCAGCCAAAAAATATCAATAGTTGAATCCAAATCTTTTTCTCTCAAGGGACTTTTTTATTGCCATGCTCACACTGTAATCAAAATATATTCAGGAGCAATTTCAGATGTTCAAAGCTATTTGTTTCAGTAAGTGCCAAAATCTCCCAGCTCTTGACTGTGCATCTCCAGAAACAGAGTATCATACCTTCCTAATTACATGTGCAAAATTCTAGTTTTCCCACAAGAGCTGTTTTACAACTTAATAAGAGGAAACAATCCTTCAAAGCAGCTGAAACCTTGTACAAATAGATGTGTCCACAGGTTACCCAGCAGAATTTTCCCTCTTAGCTATTTTGTAGGCAGCAAATTGTGGAAAAGAGTTTAAGGATGAGTAGATAAAAGGGAAGAACAAGGAGCTGGAGGAAAAAGGGATGACTAGCATCCATGATTCACCTCCCCAGAGCCAGGGCATCACCAGCACAATGGAGAAACTATTGAGAGAGACTTCATATGAGTATAAAAGGGTTGTGTTCAGATTCCACATCAGCACACAACCAATTCCTTAATACTACTGCACATACACAATCATCTCCGTGCTCTCTAGCGCTGGTCAGATTAAGGACGAGACCTGGTGACAAAGGACATGGCAAAGCTGAGGTACTGAGACCTTTTTCACCTCAGGAGTGCTGACCTGGCTGGTGTCACTGTGAGAACACTCTCAATCATCTTCGAAAGGTCAAAGCCTCTGGGGGAGCTCCTGAGGGCTGGAAGAGAGCGTCACTTCGGTCTTCAAGAATGGCAAGAGGGAGCATCTGGGGAACCTGAAGTGGTCAGCCTCACCTCAGTCCCAAGGAAGATGATGGACCAAATCTACCTGGAAACCATTTTCAGACACATGAAGGACAAGATGGGAACACTCAGCATGACTTTGCAATGAGCTGGGCTACCCAGTGCATGAAAGATGTGTACTTACTGGAGTCAGTCCACTCAGGGCCACAAAGATTATTAAAGGCCTGGAGCATCTTTCATGAGGGGAAAAGCTGAGAGACTGTTCAGCCTGGAGAAAGAACAGCAGACTCAGGGGGATCTTGCTATTATACATAAATATCTGATGGGAGGGTCCAAACAAAATGGAGGCAAACTCTTCTCAACAATACTCAGGATCAGAGGCAATGGGCACAAACTAGAATACAGGAGGTTTTGTCTGAACATCAGGAAACTGTTACTATGATGGTAACTGGCCCAGATTGCCCAAAGAAGTTACGGAGTTGGAGGTACCCAAAAACCATCTGAACACAGCTCAAAGCAACCTGGTGTAGAGAACCCAGCTCTGAACTCTGAGAAGGGGGGTTGAACAGGGAGATTTCCAGTGGTCCCATCCAATGTCAGACATTTTGGATGTCTGAATTTTCCATTTAGTTTACCAGAACAAAGTGAAGGGAGTGATCTGAAGTTTCTTAGCCTAGACGATGTGCATATTTAATTTAACTAAATTAATTTGCCTTTTGTTAAAATTTTCATGGAGAAGTTATTAGATTAGTCTGATTTTATTTCTGGCTCTAATTCAGAACTTTGTGATCTCATTAGCAGTCCGTTTTTATGAGGAAGAAATGTTTTGGAGTGCTAGACTGAGTATTTTCAGTGGAATATTTTATAGCATTTTTGGTTGATGCAGTCTTAAATTTTTCACTGGACACACCAAAAATAGTAAGAAGGACACACAGGTATTAAAGAGACTTCAAATACCTTTAAAATGAATAGTAATGACACAAATAAAGACTTCAATTGAATTAATATAAGGACTTGTGTATAGGTATGGTTTTACGACTGTGTGCTACAAATAATTTTTCAAAAAAACACCTCATCATGCAAATTCCTTATTTGCATAGTACTAAAATTACCAGAGTTGATAAAATGGTATGTTATCTGAATGGTTTTCAGTGAATGATTTCTCCTCGTTTAGACTTTATATTCTTTCCTAAATTAATTCTGAGATTTTTATTAAACCCTATTTCACATTAAATTAAAAATGAAATACAGTTTTTCCAGCATAGGAGCATTAAAAGGTCACTCCTATGTACTCCTTGGTATCAGCAATCATATGCACATGAAGGAAGAGTAACAATACGTACAATCTTTCCAGATGGCTATTCACAAGTGTGCACAGAACAGAGGTCAGGAGCTAAGAGTTCACCTAGTTGAAAGCATTTTTCTAGGATGTTCAAGGTAGAAATAGTATTTTAAAGTAATTACAGCCCATCATTTTTAACATTGCAGTATAGCAATATATAAAAGCATAAGCTGTAAGTGTTCTGGACTCATTTTTCTGCCACTAAAATGTTATTTGCTTCTATTTCCTGAAATTCAAATAAGTTGGTGGCACTGTCTATAAAGTATCTCTCTGTTGTGAGAAGAAGCTGTCAAGAGGCATAGGCAGGGGTGAGTAATAAGGATTGAAAACGTGAAGAAGAGGTGAAGAAACAATGAAAAACGACGAAATGGGAGGATGACATCTTTAAAAAGTATTTTCAGAGTTTAAGCAACAGTACTCCTGTGAGTGAAGGTTTCCAATTGATGCCTTTCTCCTTTCAACATTTTGTCCCCACATCTTCCCCCCCGCTACTAAATCTGTTCTAAAACCAGAGTAAGTTTTTGCAACTAAGAATAAATAGTCCTATTCCAGACTTCTCCAATGGGCCAGGTAGGTAGGAAGCTTTGCAATTTGTGACACATTTGATTTAACTTGGTGTGCTGTGGACAAAGAAATGAATGAAGTTTTAGGATAAAAGCCTTAGTGGCTACACATGTTTAAATCATCTCATTATTTGGTCCTTGCATTTAAATTTTGAGTGGTCCCTTCTAATAAGACCCTGATTTCGTTCATTTGCACCTGGTAAAGGTGTAATTCCTAGTCAGTGGGAGTATAAGGCTAAGCATGGAGAAGGAAGCAGCTGACCAGCTCAGGCTCTTTTCTCACCTTCCTTTCCCTTTGGGCGTGATGTGGGGACTTCTTCCTCCTATCCACAACATGGGCAGGCTGGCCCCCTGCCAGGCTTAATTAAGAAAGCAACACCAGCAGCAAAATGAGCTCCCATCTCCTCCAGCCGGGCAGTGACCAGCAGTGTCCCTGCTGATGCAGCACCTCCACAAGCACCACCCCGTTGCCCTGGCCCATGGCCTTACCCCACCCACACCCCTCTCCACAGGCATCACCCCCCAGCAGGATTCTGGGAATTTTCAGCTCCCACATCATTTTGCTCCAAATTTAGATTAACATTGCAAGTGTTTCAAGGGTTTGAGATGCCTGCAATTTCTGTGTAACTGTAAATTTGCCTTATTGTAAGTATGAACATAAAGGTAATGGCAAGGAGGTGGTGATTATAGTATCTAATGTATGCCTGTTTATATTGTAGTTACAACTTAAGCTAATGAATTCAATTTCTTTAAAGGCTTTCCCAACATAATTCTTTAAACCAGAAGAAATTAAAGCTGGTTTATATTCAGATATTGCTCATTTCAGATCTTGTAAAGGTTTTAACAACTGCCTGTGGTTTGAGAATAAAGAAATTAAAAGACACTTAAGGGACTATAAGTAAACTGCTATTAATTTAAAAGTTGAGCAACATTTTTCTTATGTATTTTATAGAAATATAACCTTCAGGGTAGCCTATTTACAAATCATGCTAATTTTTAAATTGTTTTAACAGCAGTTCGGTTCAAATGTTCTGTTTCATTTACTTCATATTCACTTTATAGTATTTGAATTGTACATACTTTATTATATAATTTTTAAATCTTATAATAATATAGTTCTATTATAGAAAAATGTATTTTTCATTCAAAACATACACTCATTTTTGGTGGCTCTTGCCATGCTAAAAGTGCTGTTCAAACATTTCCATTTAGTCTTAATAGCAAACTCTGTAAGACAAAGGTGAGTTATCATTAAAAGAAAAATCAGAAGGGGAGATTAAGTGACTTGTCAAAGAGTCACAGCAACTATTAACAGGTTGTGGCTCATAAGCAGTTCATGAGGCTTTTGCTATTTGTATGTTGTTTTGAAAAAAGCTGAAACATTCTTCATATAAGTCATTAAAACTCCACTCTTAATTGTTATTATAGTGAAGAAAACAGTAATGTGTAATCACTAGACCCAAAGTTTTTTAATGTGATTATTTAGGTAACTTGAGAGAATAGCAGCAAGAAACAAAAAGGAAGATGACAAGAGATTTATTGCTTAATTCATTATTTGTCTTCTAAAGATTTTCATCCCATGTGTTATTAATACCTTTTAAATGGGAAACTGCTACCATAGCTTGTGAGATCTCCTCCAGCATCCCTGTCCTGACATTATGGCTGATACTGGCTTTGGAGAGTGGGAACTTTCCCTGGGACAGAATGTGCTGCGTAGGGAGCATGTCCATCCCCTGCCCAGCCTGGGGAGGAAACATATTCACACACAGTTTCAACCTGCAGCCTGGGCCATTTCAAACAAAATGCACTCTGAATGTCTGTTTATATATGTAAGAATGTGTGCACATTAGGAAGTTTTGTTTCCTGGCATGCAATGACTTCAGAAAAGTTTGTGGTTTTGAGCAGAAAACTGACTAATTCTGAATTCCTTTTACAGTGGGCAAGATAATGTCTAAACAGTTGTGGGAGTCCAGAGTAGGAGTAGGAATATGACCTGCTTTATAGCCTTGGTAAAATCAGTAGAGGAAAATGAACCAGAACTAGTAGTCAAACATTATTTAGAAAAATTGGTAACAGTAGAGAAGATGGTCACAAAGATCAGGGCTGAAGATAATGCCATTCTTTGAAAAACTTCTGCACACACTTAGTTCTAAATATTTTTCACCCTTTCCCCAGGAACAGTGCTCAAGAATGTCAGCTTTCAGTTGACAAATAAATGAACCACATCCTAGACCTTGTTGTGGTGACAGCCTTGAAAATATAAATCAAGAGTAAACTGATCTAGTGATGTTTTCCAGACCTTAAAGACATCACGGGATGATTGCTGAGGAACATGAAGTGTCCTACACATATGAATGAACTATCAAACCTACAAATGACAGCCTGTGGTACATTGAAAGCTGAAACTGCATGGACAGTATGCAATAAATGTAATTTCAGACACACCATATAAATCATGCTGTGCACAACAGTATGTACTGTTGTATTTAATAAAATAAAATAATCCTTAAAAATAAATGTTTGACATAAAATTCTTACTGTATTTCTAAAATCATAAGTAGCTTTCCTCAGACCATGCTTCCAAGAAAGATTATTCAGGGCTGTGGTAAAGTGAGTGAATTTTCCATCAAAGCTGGCCTAAGTTTAGTGACATCACAAAGAGTGGCAGGCTGTAAACTGAGCCTGTCAGAGAATGGGCGTATTTATTAAAACATGTAATTTATCCCTGAATGTAGGTGCTGAACCAGACTGGTGTAAATTGAATGAGATGGGGCAGAAGAGCCTACAAGAGAAAAGCAATGATGAGGGTAGATAATTAAAGTTCTAAAGGAACAGATTTTGACTTACACCATCCCATAATTTGCTTTTCCTTTAATGACTTCCCTCTGTCTCCTATACATGTAAATTACACTGTCTGAACATCCTCTGAATGCTAAATTGTACATTTTTTTTTTCTACTTCATTCTCTTTCACCAAAAATCTGGTTCTCAAAGCCATTAGAAAATTTATTGATTTTCAATATTCCACCACAGAATAATATTTGGTCCAGTCTGTATTGGTCAAAATTGTGGCATTACATTTGGCAATATTTGTTCACATTCATATTTTATATTCAAAACAAACTAATGTTTTATATTTTTTTAATTTTCCATTTTTATTTTTCTCTTTGAAAAGAAAAACTATCAGTAGTTACATTAAAATTGTCAAATCCAGATGCATAAATTTTGTATAATTAAAGTAGTTTAACTGTCTTAAGAAGCTTTGGAGATGAGTTTCATGAAAATTGTTTCCTCATACAGTTTGAATATAAAACATTTCACAATCTGAATTTTTTTGCAATGCTGTTTATATATGAAAAAAACTGATCATTTGATATGTTTGATAAATGTCATGCCTCTCACTAAAACTGTGTGGCACCTATAGTCATATGCCTGATAAAAATTTCATAATCATGACTCTATTTTTTTATTTGTTTTGGCTTTTATCCATGAATTTTAAAAATACTTTGATTATCTTTTTTATGTGAAAAAATGCACTCAAGAAGGCAATTGTTGATTATTTTCCTGTTGCTATTGAACTGACTTTTTTGCCTAAAATTTTCTTTCTTTTAAAAGAATGGACAGAGGGTGAGCTGGTTTGTCCACTTTATCCACTCCTTCCCCAGCTGGCAGCGAAGGATGCAAATCTGACCTCACCCTGACCTGATCTGTGTCCTGCTTGGGCAATGATTTAAGGAATCTGTCTATACAAGGTCCTGGTTTTGGCTGGGATGGAGTTAATTTTCTTCCTAGTAGCTGGTACAGTGCTGTGTTTTGGATTTAGGATGAGAATAGCACACTGATATTTTAGTTGATGCTGAGCAGTGCTTACACTAAGTCTAGGACTTTCCAGCTTCTCCCAAGTGCCTTACCAGCAATTAGGCTTGGGGTGCACAAGAAGCTGGGAGGGGACACAGCCAGGACAGCTGACCCCAGCTGACCATCGGGATGGATATTCCATAGCATATGGTGTCATGCTGAACAATAAAACTGGGAGGGAGCTGGCTGTGGGGGGTGGAAACCTACTAGTCATGGACTAGCTGGGCATCAGTCAGCAGGTGGTGAGCAATTACACAACTTGTTTTGTGTATTCTTCTATTATTATTATTATTTTCCCTTTCCTTTTCTGTCCTATTAAACTGTCTTTATCTCTACCCACTCTTATTACCTTTTCTTCGATTCTTTCCCCCGTCCTACTGAGAAGGAGTGATCATGTGGCTGTGTGGTGTTTAGCTGCCTGCTGGGATAAACTGCAACAGCAGTTTAGGAGTTAAGGCTGATGTTAAGAATTTTTCAACATATTAACTTGAACCTAAAGACACTTTTCTGTCCTGAAGAATTAAGGTTGCAAATATACAACCACCCTCTGTCTAGGCTAAAAGCTGTTTGTCTGCACAGGTCCTTTATGTGCCAAAATGTCATTGTGAGAGGAGGAACTCAAGTTTTATGAATTTTCATAGTCCTCCTCCTAACCCAGCACTTACCTGCTGGAAGATGATGGGGGATGGAGTCAGACTGCAGGGGAAGTGGGCTTTGGGGAGGCACAGGAAAGGTGCTTCTGTGAAGGAGGGGCATTTGCACTTTTGTTTTTACATGTAATTATTTTGACTCTTGGGCTTTGGACAGAAAGGATTGCCTGATATTCAAGATTGTCTTGTAATTGAGCAAAACAGCACGCAGCTGGTAGGCCTAAATTTGTTGTGCAAATGAACACACCTGAGTATCACCAGGAGCTGAGTGCTCTGTCAAGCCTTAGATAGAATCGAGCACATCTAGGTGACTCCCTGAAATGGAAGGAGGTCTGTTTGCATCTGGCTGAAAAAGGTGTCTCTAAGGGACTGGGTGGAATTAAATGCAATAATTTGAAAAATAGTCTCGAGGTGATGGAGAAGTAAGTTGGAGAACAAGCCATGCAGAAAGAGTTTGACCTTTGTTTTCTTGTATTAAGATGCAGCTCTCCTCAAAGATAGGGGAGAAAAGCCATGAATTTCTTGCATATATTTTTAAACATGAATGGATAAGTTGAGAATGCTAAAATGGCCTAAGTTTCACTGTTTTCTGGTGGTTTGTTTCTGAATGACTTGTCAGCTTTATCTTTCTGAGTCAAAACTAATGGTGCAATCAAATGTAATCCATTAGGGCAATCTATGGTGCATCTGTATCTACTGGTATCTTCATTTGCCTACTTTCTGAATGTTTATAGTGTGCCTTCTAGAGATCTGAAGTGGAAATCAGTCAGCTTGCCGGTTTGACAAGAATAATGGGAAAGGACAAATTTGTATTATGGTAGAGAGTGATAAAAGCAACTAGGTGATCGGAGCAAGACAGGAAGACAAAGTGTTTCTTGAGGACAAGCTCGACAGCAGCTCCTAGCCAGCACAGCAACAGCCCCAGAATGAACAGGGGCAGTAAAATATGGGCAGTATTTGGCCTCTGTTGAAGTTCTTGAGGCTTGAAATATTTGGGTGATGGAGTAGCTGCTCTCCCTGATGACAAGCTGGTGACTGGTTGACAGGGAGTGCTAAGCCAGATGCTCCTACAAAGGGATGTTTTCAATGTAATAGCTAGAATTGTGCATATATTTAATTAATGGGTACTGTTTCCAAGGTTGACAGTGAATGCACCCTTTAATCTTTACTTCTTTGCCTTTCATAAATATATTGTGAAAAACTTGCTATAGGTTTTTTTTTTTCAGAGTAAAAATGGCATTTGAAACTTACTTTTTAAAACTACTGTCTTCTCATGGGAAATTCTGAGAACATTTTCTATAGAAATAATTCTGTTTCTAGAGCATATATTTTTTTTATCACATTTCCCTATTGATTACCAGATATATTTGCATAAAAATACGCACATAGGAATTTATCATCTGCTGCTGCTTTTTTCTGACTTGAAATAAAAATCCCTGTGGAACAAATGTACTCCAAAGCAACAGAAATTTTCATAGGAGTATTTCATTTTAAATAAAAACAAGCAGAGAAAAAAATACCCTGAAAATATTACTTGCTACTTTTGGAAAATAGTTTTTACTAATGGCTTCCACAAAGCTCTTAATACAATAATCATGCTTTTAAAGCTCTCTCCTAATTTAGTTGCAACCAGCATAGTATAATGCAGAAAAATTGATAGCCTGTCCCACATTAGTATTGTTGTGGTCTGTTCAGAAAATCTTGCTCTACTTGCCAAGAAGCTCTTGCCAATAAATTTTGTCTTGCATCTAAAGCTGGTCAAAAGAGTAATTTTGCAAAACTGCCCATTCTGGGTGGAAAAACAGAGCTATATTTTGTGTATATTTTCCTGTGATATATTTTTAGTATTCTCATGTAATCTGTGAAGGCAATTAATTAAGTCCATAACTAATTTTCTTGTCTGAGTGGACCCATTCCTTTCTGGTTATTTTACTTTTGTTTATTTAATAATAACTAACAAAATGGAGACTCCTAACCAACCAAGTTATTTTCAAAACCTTTTCCCCTGTTACAAGGGTTCTTTTGTTTTGTTTTGTTTTTTTAAATTCTTATCCTAAACAGCAAGATGCTTATTCATAGCCTGAGACACACAAGGAAAAAACAAACCCAGAAAACCTTGGAGATTTCTAAGACTTTAGAAAGAGGGCTTGACCAAATACTTCTAGCTTCATGTAACCTTCCTGACTTTGCACTGGCAAGGATTCTACTACATTCAGCAATGACGTTTTAAAGAACTGTTCCTTCTCCTCTCCACCCAAGCTCCTGTGTGATTTCTCTGCCAGTCCACCCTCAGGGCTGCTTCGGGGGCAGCCTGAAGGCACAATTAGAGGACAAACTGTAAACGGCACCTTCTAACAGTGTGTATGATGGGGGAATTAACACTGGTTTGGCACAACTTCTCCAGTGAACTTCCATTGATTAGAAATGAAAGCTGAATCAATATAACACTCCCTAACTATCATAGACATGGTGGAGTTTTCATCCTAACAGAAATTTCATGTGTCTTTGGGAAGGTCTGAAGACTAGAGCACACCACAAATAAGTAGCATATCCTAAGAAAGGCCTTTTAACAAGAAAAAAATCCCCAAGAATATTAATGACAAGAGAACCCTCTTCAAGTTTATTTCGAGGCTCCAGAAATCTGAAGTAAGAGCAACTGGAAATCATTTGGCTGCATAATATCAAGTGGCACCTTGAAAAGCTTGCCAAAGTGATACAGATAGGGGATGTCAGCATTTTTCTGTTTAAAATTTTTACTTTAAAAAAATCCTTTCTTGTTATTTACTGATTTATGGTCTATTATGTTAAGTTTAAAAGAGTAAGTTCTTCTTAATTTACTTCTTTTAGAGCATAAATTTCATATCTTAGATTTGGATCCTAACAGACTAATCAGGAAGTTAAATTTACAGATTGAGGATGTATGACATCATAGATTCAATAAGCTTAAGGCAGAAGTACATAGTGGGGGCTTATCCTCTGAGTGTCTTTGAAAGTGGTCTCCAGAGTAGAGGGGAAACCAGACATGTAGCTCTAGCAAGGAACTGTCACCCTGGAATGCATCTCTGGCAATAGAACCTGTACCAGAACCCTTTCCTGTGTTTGCTCCAGTACAATGCTACTCATTTTTAGCTCATCCCTTTTTTGGAACAACTAATTACAACTTTACCCTACTTCCAACCCTTTGATGTACAAGGAAAAGGAGTAAAGAAAACAAGGAGAGAAGAAAATTCATCTGAGCTTCATCCAAAAGCACAAAGGTGCATGATGATTCTAGCTGTACTGTATCTGGTGAAACTAAACTACATCAGCTCCTTGAACAGCTGAAAATGTCTGCTGTGTCACTCATTTTTCCCCCTAATGTTTCTGACAGAGATGATAGCCCATGGATACTTCTCAGTGTGTGCCCTACTTGATAACAGCAGCTAGGGCTGAAATTACTTCCTCACAAGGAAGCTCTTGTCTGCTGAAAGGTGGAAAGGTGTCAGAGTTGTTCCCTCGTGTGCTGATGTAACTTTAAAAAAGATGGATTAAGACTATTAAATGAACTTTTCTGTATTAAAGAAAAATATTGCAGAACTCTCAGCACTTGAGAATAGTACAGGAACTCTTATTTTTAATGAATTCTAAAGAGAACATTGATTCTCTTAGTTCCACTTACTATCGAATTAACTAAAGGTTTTTTATGATTATTAATTATATCTAAAACAAAGTGTAATTACATTTTGCAATAAGGTTAGGAATAAAAAGACCTTAATTTGGTGATTTTTTTTCTAAAAGGACAATATGTAAGCTTTTTATATTCAAGTGAGTAATAATGGCCATCTTTGTAACCCATTCTTCGGCTTAAGACCAGTTTAAAGTATGCCTAGGTAATATATGACCTCATATATTGTTTTCATCAGAACAGAACCTTAATAGGATGTTTGGTGAATTACTAAATGAAATTATTTTCTCCAATTTTCCAAGATTCTACAAAGTGGAAGTAGAATATTTAGTCCTTAATATGATACTAATATCTGGTACTACTGAGGCAGTCTTTGTCCTCTGTGGCAACTAAAACAAAATAAAGCTTGGAATATTAAAATCCTGCAAGACATCTTATGGAATGTTTGGTTCTCCACACAACAGTCCATTAGGTCTGTGGAAGTAAGATGTCCACAAGAGGTTTCATACCACAGAAGTTTTTTGGATCAGTCATTCAACAGGCACAGGACTGACTTTGTCTGACTTAAATCACCCAAAGCGATCTTTAATCTCTGTAAGTGCCTAATATAAATTCAAAAGTTTAGAAATACAAAGGTATTTCTCTCTCTCTATGAAACCAATATGTAATTCTCTGATGTCTAAAATCAGATACGAAGGAACACGCTACATAAGTAACTTAGAGGGCTTTGCCCAGTGATATCTGATTTTGTAATCATTGAAGGATCTCTCAATCTTTATACAGTGTGATAAAAAGATCACAGTAAATTCTCTAATGAGCTAACAGTACACAAGGTGCAAAGTCAAGCTACAGGTACGCACTACTGACTTGGCTGATTTCTGGTACCATTTGCACAGTTTAGCACCTCATTTTCCAGTACTTCTGGTGCTTCTGGTTTGGGTACTGAATTGCTCAAAACCTACTTCACTATAATTGATTCAAACTCAGTGACTTTTGAAATAAAAAAAACAAGAGAATACCTTTATTGCACAATTTAGCTTAATTATGAAGTGGTAAGGGAAAGATTTGTAGTTAACGATGGTCCAAATACACAATTCAAATTGTTAGCTTAAAACAACAATTCTAGTTAATCAGCTTTCACATAGGAGAAGAGAAAGTATTTACTCGAAGCTGGAGCTAGGAAGTTATTTCTATCAGTATAAAAGATCATAAATTTGTCTCACAACCTTTCAGCAATTTAGATGTGTAATTGGGCCTTCAAGACACACTCTGCCTCGACATGTGTAATATTAAATTTCTATCACCGCGATTTATGTACCTAGCTAGTAGTTCTGTGAGCTACTAAGTATAAACACTGAATTTAAAAGCATGCCCCTACACACAGGGATTGAAATTCTGTTACCTTTATCACTGACTGAAGGAGAGCAACGTTATTGCGCAGTGGTTTTCAACTTACCATGAAGGTATCAGGGCTTTAAGAGAAAAATCAAATTACATAAAACTAGTGAAGAAATGGCATACAAAACAGCAACAATTTCACTACCCATTATAAAAAACGGCAATAAAGGAAAGGAAAAATGTAAGAAGGAACATTTTTTAAGCATCTTAATTTCCGAATTGTAAATTCTTTCAAGAAAATAGGTAACCTTAGTAAGATTAAAAGGTACTTGAGAGCATGTCCTGAAATCTGATAGTCACGTAATTCAATTGCACTCTGTTGCACAGAATAAATCTGGTAGATAAGGCTCTGCCTGTGTTCTTTCTGCTTCATACTGTGTGTCATGTTATACTTTGGCTCTGGCATTTCTGGTATTCCAAAGGGTAATGTATCATTATATTAAATCATGTCCTCCTGAGATAAATAAAACAAATATTATTTAGGAAACCCAAAACAATAAAAGATACTTTTTTAGCTACAATTCTGTCTTTTATGCAGGATGGAAACATTGATTGTAATACTTTTGAGCTTATTCCTGAATACTTTTGTATTTTGCATGCTTTTTCTGTTAAATATTTTCTACATATTAATCTGTATAAACATCTAACTGCATCTAAATTGGTTAGGATAATATTCAAATGTTTAAATTAATTCTATGAGTGCTATTTGGCTGAATGGGCATACTGGTTATCCTGATGTCAGCTCACCTGAACTGAGCAGTGAGAATTTGATAGAATTTGTCTAGGAAGGCTTTTTTTCCCCCTCCCAATGTTTGAAAATATGATGCAAGTGCTTTTCAGTAGCAGAATTACTTTGGGAATTTCCACAGGGACACTGCTCTGTGTCTGGGAAACAGGTAGCATATGTGGTTCTTGAGAAATGCTCCAGGAGATGATCGTGTTGTCTGGAAAGGTTTGAGGAAGCTGAAATGAGGTTCAGATATGCTTCCCACCTTGTGGAGGGAAAAGAGGAGGAAGAAGAGCAAGTTAGGACTGCTGCTGGCAGAACAGTGTTCATCAGTTTGAGAAGGAAATAGTTTCAAACTGGGGCTTTGCAGTAAAGTGACGGATTGCACTGGGTGGCATTTAAAGCTTGTTTCCAACCTGAACTATTGCATGACTCTATGAAAATGGGCTCCTCAGCCTTAGTTTGTGAGTCAGATACCATGATACATTTGAGATCTAGAAATAAATTTTTTATGTGGGAACCTCCAAGATGTTTTTTTTCATGAAAGTGAAACTATTTCACAGGGAAACCACATACTGACAGAAAAGAAGGTACGAAACACTGAGAGGCATCTGCTTTGCTTTTCATCAACCTCACTGCCTTTAGCTGTTCACTCTGAGTGAAATCAGCACTTTTGAGAAATTTTTAACAATATCAGACTTTGTTTCTTATCCTCAGAATGATGTAAGAAAAGAAACACACGGCACTGCAGGCAGGTGCATTGACGGGTACAACTGCTCAGAGTTTCTCAGAAATTACTAAGGTTGCTCGAAAGGTGCAGATCAGGGGAATAAAGATCTATCCAGCACCATGCTTCCAGACTTGTGTTTCCTCTGAGTTGTAATGTATAGCCTGTGATGGAGCCAGCAGGCTGTGCTACATCAGAGACAAAGCAGAAGGAATCCAGAGGGTGCTGTTGGAAGATGCACACTTCCACTAAGTGGAAAAATTAATATTTGCTATGATTAGCTGTCCTTATTCATAAGTCTATGTGAAGTGGAATTAAATGGTTAATTTTACTGATAATGTGCCTGCTATAAACTTTAAGTCTATTTGTTTAAAGAGCAACTGGTTACAGAATCACATCTCTGGCTCGTACCACATGCTTCAAATTAAGATTAAGATCAGTGCCAAATATTGTTTGGAAGTGATTTTTTATTTCTGTATCACTGATGCCTAGGAAAAAAAATAAAGAGAGAGACTCTGGAATATGCAGCTTCACTTTGGTGGCAAAGAACATTTTTGTGAATAAGCTTGGGACCTCTTGCTGCCTGAAAAAAATAATTTGTCTTTAGGGCTTCATCTTTATACATGCAATCATTTAGAAATAAACATTTTACTTCTCAAGTGTCTTGAGAACAGAAGATCAAGAACTGAAGCTCTACACAGGGGGTTTCAGAAGAGAAAAATTATTTCATGTTCTTCTCCCACTTCAAAAGTTGATCCTCTCAGACACCAGGTTATGACTGAGAAATTTGCAGAGATTTATGGAGAGCATTATTATATCTTCCCTCTTACTTCTTGTAAGCACTTCTGGACAGGAATTACAATAGATGAGTGGGCATTAAAAATAATGCATAATGCTAGTAAATTGAGTCACATCCTCTGCCTTTTCCCCTTCTATCTTCATTGCCATTACAGAACATGCATATGAACCTCCCCCATGGAGGAACAGATTCATTATTTTTACTAACATTACAGAAACAGTTGACACTGATTCCTCCTGCTCAGCCATTCTCCTCTCTGCTTAAAAAAAAAAAAAGGAGAGGAACTGAATACATATATTTCTCATTGATGACCTACATATATTTCATTGCTCAACTCGTCTTCCACATGGTGTCTCCTGCTTCAGTAATGACCATTCTGTAAACCATAAATCCATTGATACCAACAACTGCATTCACAGCCTCTCATGTTAACAACAAGTCATTTGTTTAAACTGAGGCTGCAAAGTACCTCTGACACATTTTGGCTGGTTTGTGAAAATGTCATAATTTCTTT
Organism: Drymodes brunneopygia; assembly: GCA_013400955.1. Classification (NCBI taxonomy): domain Eukaryota; kingdom Metazoa; phylum Chordata; class Aves; order Passeriformes; family Petroicidae; genus Drymodes; species Drymodes brunneopygia. The sequence continues at coordinate 465,514 of VZTZ01034080.1, read as the reverse complement.
ATAGTGTAAATGGTGATGTTTTCTTTGCTAGGATTTAAAGACAATATGAACAAATCACATATAATACCTTATCAACTAAGCCAATCTGTAAAATAATTATAAATTACATTGGCAAAATTTCACATTCACAGAACAGATTTTAGACCATATGTCTGTTGGTGATGCAACTGAGATTTCATCTTCAGTTCTCAGACAAGGTATGTGTAAAATTACTGTATCATATGGCTTTTTATGTTAGGCATTTCCATTACAACATTGTCATGCCATCATTTCAGATGCTTTCAGTCACAGGTCAAATTCATCTACTGACCAGTCACAGCAAGATATATAAGTGCAAGAATTTCAAGTTGGAATCCTACAATTCTGTAAATACTCTGTGTGGAAAAATGCACCCCCCCCCAAAAAAAAAAAAAAACAAAAAAGAAGAAAAAGAAAATTTCTGTCAAAAATCTTGGTGCTTCTAAATAAGGACTGCACAGAGAAGAAGTATGTTGGTGTCAGCCCCAGGAAACCCAGACCACTGAAGTAATTGAGCAGTAGTAATTTGACTCCATTTTGTTGCTCCATCTGGGAAAATAATTCAAGTACTTAAACAATATAGTAATGAGCTACATAAGCATACAAAGAGGGGTGAAATATTTTGGCTTACTAAACCACTCTCCTGCAGGATTAGTAAAGATAGGATAGACTTGCCATTGGCAGAGAAGCTACTAGGGCCTTTAAGAAGAGCAGCATTCTTGAGAAGTCTTGGAAATAATAAAAAATAATTTCTTACAGTGTAGAGATGTTCAGATTTCATTGAAACCTGTAGCTAAATGCCTTGCAGGTCATTTTGTTAGGGAAGAGGGAATGCATCTTTCCCTTTGTCTCCACTTCCTTGGTGTTTTGTAGGAAATGGTAGTAAACTCTTCTGCTCCAAAATAGCCTAATTGATTAACATTATCAGAGCTCACACATTTATCTAGTCCTAATTATACAGCAACAAAAACAATTCCTCTTTGAGAACTGGGAGATAATTCTTGCAACCAAGTTTTATGCACCTGTCTGTAGAGACATTACGTGGTCAGGACTCGTACTATGCAAATGTCAGCTGACTTGGATGCAGGTTCTATGATCTTCATTTTCCTGGCAGCTGGAAAAAATCTGATTCTGTTAGCTAGCAGCCTGATCTTCCTTCTTCTGAAGCCCCTAGTGATGGTGTCAATTTTATCAAATGCAGATCACATCCTAGAAGCTAAATCATTAGCCATCATTTTTCGGCATTCAATTTTATATATTCTTGTGTGCAGTACGCTGTAAAATGTTTAATGTTAGAGCAAATTTCTGTGTTCATCCAATGAAAAAGGAAAGAATTGAGCTGCTGCCTATTTTTGATTTTTGACATTTTTCTATAATCCTATTTATCTAACATTTTGTTCGCAATTGTTTCTAAATACATGTATTTGGAATGCCATAAAAACTAGTTATCATCAGCTCACTAACAAAGGTAAAAGATTACTTTTATGTTTTTTCCTGTTAATTATTAGCAATTCAGAGTCATTTTACTAGCATGCATTTTAACTCAAACAGTACAGCTATTACTGGGTAAATGTACTCAAAATAACCACATTTGAAAACTGGTAATTTCTTTGCACTTAATAACTGCTTTGCTTGATCGCTGAAAGGGATCTAAAAGTAAGATGTTCTAGGCTCTATTTATAGCTACAGATTCAGAAGTTTTTTATTTATTCACTGAATATTTTTCCTAGTAGTTTCTGAAGTATGGCATTTTGTCTGAGTCTTCAGGCAGGGTCACTCCACGTATTCTGGTGCTAATCAGCCTCAAGAAGTCCCTAATACCTCAGTGAGGTAGACCTATGCATGTAACTAAAAAAAACCATAGAAGTAGCCTTTCCCCTTTGCTAGTGAGTTGATGGAAAGTAGGGTTTTTAAAATCTGTCTATCTAAAATGCATGCATAAGTCAGTTGGTTAATCTTCCTGTTTATTTTATTTTAAACATTTTTCATTACATCTGTCCACGGAACATGCCATATATATCTGAAAATTATTTATGCCCTTTTTGTAAAAATAGATTCATTACCCAATTTTTTTCTATTAAACAGAATTTCTATTAGAACAGAAACATATGTTAAAAGTGGTTTTATTTGCTTATGTATAGCTGTCTGTCAAAGAACCATGGCCTTTTGTTATTCTGGAAATTTTGACTTTAAGAAGAAAAGACTGAATCTTTAATAACATCAAATCTGTGTACACTGCAATCCTTCTTGTGTGACTTGCACAGCAGCACAAAACAGAGGCAAAAATCTTGAGAGCCACATGTGCAGAGCAGATATTACTCTGGCTTTCCTGCAGCCTCTCTCGCCTGCTGACTGTGAGACAGTGGCAAATTTGGGCTTGGGATACCCATTCTGCAGGGTTGCTTTTCCATTCCTCCCCTAAGAGATGAAATTTTATACTCCAGGGTCTTCTTTCTTTTCACTGAGCTGTGATACCCAATGGTGGACAAATACATTTGAATAATAATGTGAAGACTGGTGTGAAGGAAAAATAAAATCTCTTCAAAGATCTTTAGGTGTCTAAAGCCTTTGGGAGGCAATGGAAGTTCAGGAGCTTGATATTGGAAGATATTTGAAGGTCTGAGGATTAGTTTGTAAATGAATGGCCTTTGACTACAAATTTGTGTGTATTTCAGTGTTTACAGAGACTGTGGATAATAGGGCAAAAAAGTCTCTTACTTTAAAGGAAAAGTGGAATGAAAGTTTCCTGACTCCACCTTGTTTAGAGAAGGGCATCGCTGTGCGTTTTGACATATCTCCAGGAAATATAATGAGATAATGTCTGGATATCAGGACTCCTGTAGCTCTTCCTTTTATGTTGAATAGATGCATGAACTTAGAAGAAAATCTTTCAAGCTTTTTGATTTTTTTTCTGGTATTTAAATTAAACAAATTCAGTAAACAAATTGTGATCCCAAATTGATACAGATCAATTATTACGAGTTAGAGTTTTTTGGATATAAGCTGAGTGGTGATTCAATGTATAGACATATTTAGCAATCTAGAGCAACAAACAAGTCTTCTAAAAAGGGAATATTAAAATAAATGTTGCCTAAGAATAGTTACAGCACTCAGAAACATTCTGTCATGCAGGTGCTCATCCAAATGTTGGCAGACATTCAGTTCAGTAGCAGAGGAATCCTGAGGAGGAAAGAATATCAAGATGCCACCCACCTACCTAATAATGTGTAGTTTTTGCTGTATAACTTGCTATAAGCACTTTGAGGCAAAGAAGGTCCCCCAGAGGTAAGGACAGGAATGATGGCCCACCTATTGTTTAAGAAGCAATTACATTGTCTAAGCAAAAAATACATGCTGCTAATAACCCCTTATTGAAAGGGTTTTTAATGGTAACAGAGTTCCCAAAGTCTCATTTTATTACATTTCAACCTGCAATGTTTATCTGTGCTATTTTGTGCCTCACGTTACAGCAGTGATGATGTGCAGGATGCATGCAGGCACAGCGTAGATTTATATTCTCTGCCTTGGCTCAGCTGCATTCAGGGGACAGAGGAGGGTGGAGGATGCAAATGGCCCTTTCCTGCTGTGCCCACAACCCCGAGACAAGCCGTCACTGCACTGCTCCATCCAGCTGAGGGGCTTTCTTCTGGAAACATCCCCTGCGGGGGGCTGAGGATGGAGCCTGGCAGCCCCTGCTGCAGCCACACGGGCAGGGCAGGCAGCCGGGGATGGTTCTGTGGAGCCCAGTTCTGGATCCACAGATTATAAACACCTAATATTAACTGGTCTCCTCAGGTATAAACCACAAATTGTTCGCAGAACCTCGTCTAGTTTCAGCTATCCTCAGAAATTCAGGCAGGGAGCCTTCTGCCTACCGATTTCACGGGAAATATGAAATCAAGGACTTTGATTCATCTTAGTGCAAAATTTAATTTGAACTTGCTATAAAGCAAGAAAAAGAATGGTTAAATCAGTGCACTGTTAGTGCAGCAGCAGAGAAACTGGGATATTCTACTTAACTTTTTATAGCACGTTGCTGATTTGTTTTTTGAAAATAATAATGAACCCTTTTTTTTGCATTAGAATCTTTCATAAATGGTTACCAAATATCTCACTACACTGCTTATATTACAGCCCATATTCTAAGATGTGCTAAATCTTTATCACAATTTGAAGTAACACCAAAAACTCCACATTCATGTTGCAATTGATAACCCTCTTAAGCCCAATTAAGAAAAATTAAAGATTGTGTACGGTTAATGTATTTGCTAAGTACCACCTTTACATTATTTTTCACTTTTCAAGGCCTGATCAGTACTTTCTGTGACTGAAATTATTAATATATATAGAATTACAGTCATAGGAAAATCAGAGATATTTAGGGATAGAAGGCTGAAATAAATCAAATATACAGCAAAATGAGTTTTAGATGCTGATATTGAACTCAATAAAAGCTACGATATTTTGAGTGGTGCAAAAAGTACTTACTGGTAGATCAGTTTATTTGGGTGCTAGTAATTGCAGATCACAAGTTCTATATCATAATGCTCTAAAATTGTTGACAAGTCAGAAATGAGTTCATATGTGTATTTCTCATTTTCTTCTGTGATGAATTTTTGCTTTTTGCAGTATTACTAAAGAGATTTCTTTAGCATTCAAAAGCCTTAGCATTACAGTTTCGAAAATGTCTACTTTTCAGATTTATAAATGGTGTTTGTGTGTACTTATGTCCATTTCGGCTTGCAGAAAAAATAGAACTGACTTCAAAAACTAGAACTGAGTTTCAGCATGCAAAAATTGTAGAAACCTAATTCCAATCAAGACAATTCTTTTGGTTTATAATTTTTCAATTTGTATTGTTTTAAAATATTTACTCTATTAATGCTCATTTAACGTATACACTAGCAGTTGATGAAAGTTCTTACTCTCACTAAGCTTTTGTTTCAAGTGCCAATTACAATTCAGCTAACATTTTGAAATGTACAACATGTTCCTGTATAAAATGAGATAGCAGTGAGTCAGAGAATATAAATCTGTACATTTCTATACATTTTAACATATGACCGTGAATTATTCAGTATACCAATTACTCTTTTAGCATCTTATTCATCTTGCTTCTTATGTCTAAGTATCTTGTTCAAATGAAACAGTGCCTTCTCCTGCTTGGCTTCCAGAAAGAGGTTCTGCAATACTTTGAAAACAAACATGAAAGGAAGTGTTTTAATGAAAACATGGTTGGAGGATATCTACAATGGGTTAGCTCTGAAAGGCACCATTTACTTTGCACCATGGTATTTTTAGGTCTAGAATTAGAGTTTGTTTGTGTAGAGTAGGGCTGTCTGCCAACAAAATGTTTTGTACAGAAAAGCATTAACAGAAGACATCAAAAGTTTAAGTGTATTTGTATTCTGAATATTGAAAACTTCTATTATTTCATGACTCAATGTGTAAATCTGTATCAGATGAGCTAAAAAGCCAAGAATGATTTAATTTCCTCATGGGTTTTCATTCCTTTATTAGAATTTAATTTGCATTGTGGTGAAAATTACTTTTCCTAGTTTACTGTTCCTAAGAACTGTTTTGTATTTTAATATAATTGAAATAAAAATCACCAGTAGAAGGCTCAAGCATCTCATAACTTTGTTGTAGTTCCCTTGCATGGAGCTCATATTCATACAGAGCATGATGTTAAGCCAAAGATGCTTCTGAAAATATAAAGTATGCAGAAATTAGCAAGTACAAGTTTTGCCGTGCAGTCATATTCGAAATCCTTTTTTATCTACCTTCTGATAGCCTTCACATATGCAGGCTGTGATAGAACCACAATTACACCCAGATTTCCTCGGCTTTCATCCTGTGCTGTAACAGAAGGTGCTTTTTTCTTACTGTAAAACACTCTTCCTTTAATCACAGTACATTCTGCACACTTAATGAGGTAGGGGTATGTTATCATGTCATTAAAGACTATATCATGATATAAAATAAATGGGAGCTGATTTAAGACTGCATCACCTTTGATGTGCTTGAATTTGCAACTGTAATTTTCTTCTTTTTGTATGTTATGTAAATATAAACCCAAATTCTGTTATATCCAACTACACTGAAGTCATGTAGATCAGTACCTGATTTACTCAGGCCATCTACTTTCACAGCTCTTCATAGCCTTTGGAATTTCATAGGTTTGTAAGTTGATTACATTGTTTCTTATAGGTATCACCCTATTAATTTTTCTATGGATGATCATCTGTCTAGGTTTAGCTGCAGTACATTTTTTTAATAGCTTGTGTCAGCCTTTTAAAAGTATAATTACTTCAAGATAAACAATGGTACAATATTAGAGTGAATTGCCCATAATGTTTGAGTCAATGGCGTCAATTCGTTAGTGACCCTAAGGGTAAAAACCTCAATTAGAATGACAGATATTGGCACTGGTAGAGCATACTTTACTATGGGGAAGTCCTCTTCCAAAGATTGCATTGAAGATAGTGTGTAGACAGTCAGGGAACTAGTTTGATGATGAAAGGGCACACATGCAGGTACCCAGGGCAGGTACATCCTATCCTAACCTTGAGGGAAAACCAGATTAAAGTTAGGTTTACTAATCTTGTGTTGAATCTTGACCATCATGCATAAGGATTGATTTTCAACACTATTTACTTTATAGATACTACCTTAAAAAAAAAATGAGTGGAGGGGAATGAAGAGGAGAATAGAAAATTTGCTTAAAATGTAGAAGTAATTCTTTGTTGTTCTCATATAAACCATTATTTGTTTCACAGCCAAAATCTGCAGAACAAGAAGTGGCAAATGAGGTCTCTTCTTTTTCTTTGCTCCAATCATAAGTCTTCAAGAATCAGTTTTCCCAGCCAAATGAAAGTCAATTTAATCATTAAGAGAGGAGAAAAACCTGAGTCCAGGGACCAGAAACAAAGTCAGAATCTAAAAGAGTGAATTATTCAGACCCCAAAGAGTTGAAATATTGGACATGAAGGTTCACAGAACAGTGTTAGTAAAACAACAAAGCTACAAAATGGCCACGTGAAAACTCGCGCTCCTTATATCTAATCAGTATTTTTACTATAAATAGAAACTGGTTTTTTAAACAAGTTGTCGTACTTTCAAAACCTCTATTTGGCTCTTTTCTTTTGACATGATCTGCTTTTAAATCACTCTTTAGCTTCACATTGTTTTCAACTCTAAAATTACATCACTAAACAATGTACCAAACTCTTATTTTATTTCACTGCATCTTCCACTTTCAGATTTTTTCATTAGCATTTTTCCAGAAAGAACCTGTCTTCCAGTTTCTCCACAGTATAGCTTTGATGCTGTACTTACAGTTATTGTTTTATTTCTGACCCTGTTGTCAAAAAACAACCACCTGTGCATTCTTGTGTATGTTTGACCTATTGATCCAGATATAGGAGGTACAGTGACAATCTAATTATGTTTTTGGCATTGAATTCTTGATTAAAAATGGACAGTGTAGTCCAGATGTCATTTTGGGCAGGAACTTAATACAAATTCTCCATTCAAAGAATTTAATTCCCGTATTAGTGGAAAAAGCTAAGTCACACAAAGCTGTTTAATGATGCATGCTACTCTGAGATAGCTTCACAGTGTTTCCCTGCCCTGCTTTGACAGGCACAGCAGTAGTCTGTCCATCTCCAGAAATAGCTCTGCCAGTGCATGCATCACTTTCCTGATGCTTGACATCCCCACCTGTACCTGTATCTGTTGCCTGACGCAGATCAGTGACCACAGACACCTTTCTTTCTTCTCCCTCCAGGAGGGGTGTCCTGGGGGAGCCACCTGCCTTCTCTGTTTCTCCCATAGGAAAAGTTGCCTAAATTCTCCAGGCTGAATTGTCTGGTGAAGTTTAGGACACAATAAACCAAAAGGATGCTTTGAAGATGTCATTTCAGCAGCGTAACAGAAGCAACCTCTCTGGACTGAAACAGCTTGGGAAAAGTATTTTTTAAAATGGAAGCATTATTCCTGAATTAAATTTATCACTGAGGGTGTTGTCAGCACTTTAATGTGTGGTATAGATATAATACTTGAATGGCTTTGAAAATAGCTCCAAGCCGTTTCAAGAAATAGTTTTAAGTAAGACTAATTAACTTCAAAGAAAGGAGTAAAAAGGGTTTTGTTTTTTATTTAGTTTTTAGCTAAGTGCTGTCTCAAATTAAATGAATCATAAAAAAATTCAAATTGTTAGAGTGCCACCCCTATAATTTGATCACTATTTAATTTGATTTTTTGTTTTATTTAATCAGAGATACAGGAACCAGCTCATTTGTACTGTAAATTACACAACTTCTGCCCTTTATTTCATATATGGTTGATCACTTTTGGCAGATATGATTGGATTATCTAATCATTGGCTATATGAAATTGCCATTTAATCAATAGGGAAGGTCAAAATTTCTCAATGTGATCCTGAAGCAGAGTATCTAAGGAAGTTGGAGGCCGGTGAAACCCAACTAAACTTTTATATGTTTGCAACATTGCTATTGACTATAGGTCCATTATTACCATAACAAATGGCTCCTTTAACTTCTCTTGCCACTTAGGGTTAGATGGCCAAATCTATGGCTTTGGTTATTGATTGCAGCTACTGATGACTTGATGGATTTAGCTCTTTTGCTCATCAGTGTATTTGATAGTTGTTTGAGACAAGAGATAATGAGCTTTATTCTCCCTGTGTTGCAAATAGTTAAGGGGTAGACATCTTCAGTCACTGAATATATCGCTGTGAATATAAAGCTAATTTCTTTCTGTTTAAAAAACACGTCCACACTTATTGTTTGTTAGTCTGCAGACACTGACAAACTGGTAGAATGTGCTTCATTCTTATTGTTTTGTCATCTGCCTTCTAAGCCAAACAATCATACAGCATCCTGTGCTCTGTCTTTTCAGTTGTGCTTGTCCTAGGATGGGGATTTTGCTCCATGTTACTCTGCAGATATGTTTGACTTTTTTCAGGATGGCTGATACTGTCTCAGGTTGTTCTCTGGTTAATGACCAAACTACTGACTTCCTCTGACTTCTATCACACATCCAAATGTTTGAAATATATGTTCTAATATTTAGTTTTAATGGGTTCTGCTGTGTGCACCTCCTACCCTGAGGACATTAATTTCATACCCTTTTCATCAGCACAAATCCAAGTATATTCCCAGGTAGGTGAATCTAGGTAGTCCATTTTATTTCAGCTATTCATTTCAGCTGTTTTATTATTATTGCTGTTGTTTTTGTTATTGCTATTTTATAGAATATATTTGTTTGTAAGAGGGTCCATTAAATACAGGTGAATAGATGTCTGAAAGCTTAATTATCACAACAAACACATCTGGCTACTCATGCTAAGGGTTTTACTGGCCTGTAGAGAGAACAGGAGCTTTAGTGACCACTGGTAGGGAAATATGTTGTTTGTGGAACAGTCTGTTCCTGGCACATATATTGTTCAGTAGAGTGAAGGATTAGGAATAGAGACTGCAGGTTGCTTTTTGATGGTAAATATAAGGCACCCATATTTAACAGCTGAGCTGAGCAGAAAATCTGATCTTGCTTGAAATTTTCTGGGGAGAGGTTTGCTGTTCAGTGACAACCCAAAATCCTCCTTCTTACTACAACTCTTTGTGAAGGTATGGGAAGAAAGAAGTGAAATGGATCATAACAACAAGGCTGAGAAAGTTTTACAGGAACAGTCCTTGCTAAGGCTTTATTTGCCTTATTTGGAGTTTTCTGTGTAAACCAATATTCTGAAGGCAGCAGATGAAATGAGTCAGAGGAGCAGGACCGTTCTACAGAAGAGAAAGGTGATGACGACAGACCAGTGATGATAGTGATAAGGCGATGACAGACCAGTGATGATAGTGATAAGCTGGATCACAACAAATGTGCTCAGCTCTAAAACTATCCTTAGGAGACCTAATATCAGAAGCTATTTTCAAATTCATGGATTAACAGCAACAGCAGAAGGGTTTGGGTTTGCCTTCAGACAAACCTGAGGCTTGTCCTGACACAGGAATTGCTACTCCCACCTCCCTGTGCTTCACAGTGATCAAGAGTCCATAGGAGTGTGTGGAGCTAAGCCAAATGGCAGTGGAATATGATAATAGGAAGACAAGTCATGGGACTCAGACACGCTAGTTTCTTATTTCAGCTCTCATGACATCTTGCCTTAGTTGCCCATTGAGCAGAGCAAACCTTTTAGTAATTCCCCATGTTCCCCCCACTCCAGGAACATATTTTATCACTTGCGTGTGTTTTTGCTGGTAGGAAATGTGCTAGTAACCAAATGCCTCCATTTCTAACTCACAGACAAATACAGGAAAATATTCTGGCTTTTCTTTCCAAATTAACTGTACTCCAAAGTGGTTAAATAATTATCTGCTGACCTCACATGCAGTCAGACCCCTGCTGTGCTCATTCTGGACCAAGTTCAATCATGACATAGTAATGTCTCTTTGACCTTAATGAATACAGCATTTATTGGAGCTTTTGTAGTAATTTTTTCTTCAACTGCTTTTCCAAGCTTGAATGTTGTTCATTTGTTTCTGGAGCACTGTCTTCAGAGTACATGACAGGACAAGCAAAGAACAAAAAAAAAGGAAAATTTTTAAAAATACTGTAACATATATAACATTACTAAAATCATCTTGCTTGTCTCTCTTGCTAAAATTTGTATCTCATTATTTTAGGGGTAATCTTACTGGGTTCTTTTCAATAAAACTGCAAAACTACCCCCCCAAAATATCCAGTGAACTTCTTAGTCTTCAAGTCATAAAAACAGACTGAAAAAACCACACGTATGTATTTTCTACAAAAGTTTAAAAGATGAACCAACAGGTCAAAATCAAGTTGCAAACCTCTCAAGAATAATGACAGTAAACTTGATGTTGCATGATATTTGACATACAGCAAATCACTATTTACATTTTATCCCAAAACATTTACCTGAGAAAAGGTCATGGCGTTAAATTTGGAGACATTTACAGCAATTGCCAAATGTTTACTATCTCCATGAATGTCATGCTTCTTAGTCAAAAGAAAGTTGATGCGCTAAATGTCAGTTATTTCAAGTTGTTTGATGGCAGCACAGATTGCCCAGCAATATAAATAGAGGTTTAATAAATATTATATTCACTGTTAACCATTAATCTTGCCTAACTCTAGAGGTTAGGGTTTCACACAGAGAGGATTTATGACAAGCAACTGTGCAGGGCATTAAAACTCAATTATTGCTGTCCTAGATGAAGGCATTATCATTAAGTCGTGGAAGCAGTACCTTGTTTCTTCTGATACTGCTGTCTAAACTTAGGAAAGCATCAGGAGCAATTAAATTACTTTGGGAAATCATGCCATTATGCTTCCCCTTGCAATATTTTGTCCTTTTCAGACTGAGCAGTAAAAGGACTAGTCAGTACCCTTTGCAAAAAATCTAGAAATTCAAATGATATCTCCTGCTGAACAATGAGCAAATTTTTTGCTAGGACCTCCAGCTCTTGGAGCTAACTCAAAAGTTAGACCTATAGGAATACAGGTTAATGACATCAAAATTTTATGTCTGTTAAATAAATGTCTAATATGCATGTCTAATAACTTACACATCCACCTATTCCAAAAAAAATATTACCATAAAACATTGCTTGGAAGGCAGTACTTGGTCAAGTTAGAACTGGAAACTTCTTGAAAAGAGTTGTAGAAACAAAGCAATTGGGATTTCAGCCTTAGAGTCTGATTTCTATACACAGATTGAAGTTCAGAACATTTAATTGACCTGCTATACAAGTCTGAAGTCCTGCCTGATTCCTGGTGGAGATAGAAAACATCACTTCAAGAAATCTGGACAGAGTATTTAAAATATATCTTTTTGGAAAAATTGGTTCCTTTTAAAAATATTCACATGGTCAGCTGTAACATTCCCTGTGCTAGTGTAACTGCTGCAGTGGTTTTGTTTTCCATCTCTGCTTTGAATCATGGTTTTTCACATTTTGGTCTCTATGAAAATCAGCTTGTTGCAGGTGATAACCACAACTGCTCCAAAGCTCTTTCAGACCACCTGTTTCCAAGACACATTCAAAGTGTCCTTCAGCCCCCCTGTACAAGCAGTAAGATGTCTGGTTTGGGACATATCTCAACTTTTGGCTGATGAAGTCTAGATTTCTTTAGTAGGAAGATGTTGCTAGTCTGGTTAAAAAAAAAAAAAAAAAAAAAAACAACTTGTGAAATGTTGATTGCTCAATTCTATCTGGAAAGTCTTTGTCACTTTATCTAAAAATATGCACTGCATATACTCATATACACTATATCTGTGCATAATACTTTTAGGTCATCAATTTACTTGTGTAACCAGGGGACTGGAATCCCTTTTTTTTTTTTTTTTTAAGCAGTAAATTGATTATTGATTCAGATCCTAAATCTAAATGTTGTATCTTACCTTTCTTACATTTCCTTTTCCCCGGAAATTTAATCCAGTTGCCAATAACTGAGTGGAATACTTGACGGCATGCTCTGTGATGAATTAGGAATTTTCTGTAAGATACAATTGGCAATGCCAAAAGAGAAATAAATGTCTGAGCTTCCTTCTGAGTTCTTGAACACACCCCAAAGTCACAAACACTGTGGGAGCCTCCCCTCTTAATGTCTCTGAAAAGGAAGTTTTTAGTGTGTTAGAACATAGGATAACCAGCAGCCACTGTGATCTTAGTACCACAGCTAAACAAATTCAGGGTAGCAATGTTTACCTAAAAATTTATATTCTCTCTTTTACCATTAAATAATTGAGCAGGTACCAAATAGCAATTTTTCAATTATTCATTAAGTTATTTCACTTGCTAAAAAGATGGCTGTAGGCAAATAAGTGTCATTCGTATTAAACTGTGAACATCTTAGTGAGGTTTGCTAATCAGAACTTCAGTGCTTAGACCACAGAGAATCTTTATTCATATAGGAAACACAGTAAAATTACTTAGTATGGACCACAGAATAATTCTGATAACAAGAGGAAAGATTTCCCTTTTCTTCCCTCCCTCTCTTCTGGTAGACAAACTTAAAAGCCTTGTTTACTTGCTGAGCTTGGAACAATTATTGTAAAGGGTATGAATTTTTCCATAAAAGATGATAGAGTTTCTGTCCTTCCCACCTTCAACAACCAAGCCCTATGATTTTTAGGGTAAAAGCATATTTTTCTAAGGGAAAGCAAAAATACTGTTCCACTGTGTGTGCTTATGGCTACACCTTTACTGACTAATAAACAACAGGGACCAGAGTCTGCTTCTGACCCTCAGGTCAAGGGCATGTCCTGGTTTACATCTGTCCAGCTAAACTCCCTCCTTCTGCTCCAAACCAGATGCTTTCATCCATAATGCTTACTGGATCACTTCCTAGTCCAAACTATCCAGCAGTTGAGGGTAGGGCCCTGTCTGGGAATATGGTATCTGCCTCAGCCTCAGCCATGATACTGTCTACTAAAAACTATACACAGAATATTTGCATGAGAGTACACAAACCTTGGTCCCACACTTCAGTTTATTGTAATACATGCAGTCTCTATGTCCATTTTTCCATTGAATGCTTTCTCTACTCCATTTCTAAACAGTATTACCCCTCTTCTCTTCTGGGTTTTATCTTCTGCTAAGTATTTTACAACATCGTTTGCAGGCTGAGTTAAAACTTGATTTATTCGTTCTTTGCCCTATATAAATAGCCACACATTGTGAGAGTCTGTAAATATCCAGGCTTCTTTCCCAAAAATGTTCTTCCATTACCTAAAAATGCATTCTTTCATTGCTCAAGTGTGGACAGTATTGGAAAAGTCAGTCTACAACTGGTTGAAGCTGAACAGCTTTATCCTCCTTTAATTTATTCAGACGACCTTTCTTACCTTTCCACTACAGCATTTGCAGTGGGAGGGCTAGAAGAAGGTTAAATAAAAACAACCTGGGACAGCAAAGATAAATCAGATGCAGACAGGCAAATAATTTCCATGTCTGAGTTAAATCTCTCTTGCACATTTCATTGCATAAGCTATCACAGTGATAGGCTCACTGTAAGATCCTGAAAAGAAATCTTTGAGCCTCTGTGTTTGGTGAAATTGTTTATGGCTTTTCCCTAATTATATTAGCAAACACCTACATTAAAAGGTAATAGATCAAAGCATTCAAGAGTGAGAAAATGTAAGTCAGAATGTTCCACAGAGTCTTAACTCCACTGTCTTATTTATATGCATGAACACATGCTATTGTTTCTGAAGGATGTGTTTCTCCTTGGGTGGGATTCCTTTCTGTGTAAAGGTTGTGGTTTTAGTTGTTTTATGAGAGTTATTAAAAGAGGACTGGACTTCAGGGAGACAGAAAACTAACTTTTTTTTTTTTTTTAAACCAAACTAAAATCTTTAGGGACTGTGAAATAAATAGAACACAAATTATTTACCCTTGACATAAAAGCCACCTTCTCTTGTTAATTGGAATAGTAAACCTTATGATGTGTTAATTTGTTAGGACTGAAATGTGTTTGGACAAAGTCAAGAGAAATATTGTTTTGACAGTGATAAAATGTGATGTATAATCTTTTGAACCTGTATGACATATACACACAATGCTCAATAAAGATAACACTATTATTTTAATGATTCTGCGCTGAAAGTTCAAAATGAAGCTGTTCTTTACCAATTTAATAATGAAGTTGTTTATTATGGAGTCATGTGCATGGTATATACTTAACTAATTAATAGATCATTTAGCTGATTTGGAGATAAAAATAATATTTCCAAATATTGGAAATATTTCCAAAGTTGACATCTTAATACCTGACCTCCATCCTAGATTTGTTAGATTTGTTTAAACAGCATGTAAAGAGCAGAAATTGCCCAGTAAAAAGAAACATCTTGGTTAAAAAATCTTCATCATTAAAATCAAAATACTAGCATCACTCAGGTTCTCTTCTGGCTTGATAGAAACAAGATGTATATCAGGTATCAATAATCACACAAAATCTAAAAACTTTAGTGAATTCTTACATATGCAACAATGTAGGTTTGCTTTTACACAGATCATCTGGATACTTTTATAGTCAGTGCAAAAAAAATGACATTTCTAAAATATGACCCTTTGAAAGCAAAATTTCAAATCAGGTGAAATTATTTGCTCTTTTCGACACTGCTTTCTCTTCACCAGATGTAAAGAGGGTGAATGGTTACCAGCTCATGATGCTGTAGATTTGTGAATTTAGTGAGATAAATTTACCTACCTTCAATTTAAAGATTCAGTATTAAATGGGAAATTAAGAAATGCTCCATATTTATTATTTCCCTGTTGCAGTTTAAAAAAGGGTGTTGCTGTACAATAAACCATCTGCACTGAATAAAGCACCTTCTTTTGCATGTGCACTAAAGGAAGGAGAGAAATTACTGTACTGGTGCATGTGTTCAGGCACCGATGTACATTGCTTCAAAGTAGCACTCTAATGTTTCTATGAACTGCACAGTGCACTTGTTCCACCAGGGATTCAGGCATCCTTCATAAATGCACTGGCAGAGTGTTTACAGCAACTTTAAATTCAAGTTAGCCAGAGGGCCTGGCTCCTTACCAAGGAAAAGCCAGGGGAAATTCTGGCTTATGGCTCTCCTCAGGTAGCACAGGCATCTTCTCCCCAAGTCAGGGAGGCCAAAATGCACTTTGACAAAGTGTTCTGTTATCTCTTTGCCTCAAGCCTGATGTTTAGGAAAGTGTTGGTGCTATGACCATCCAGATTTATATATTGGTCCTCCTTCCTCCTTGCTCCCCTGTTTTAATATCTTATTGTTCCCTGTCCACGTGGATATGTATTAGAGAAGAAGCTTCTTAACAGAGAGTCATAAACTAAGTATGTGCAGGCTAAGAAAAAGCAAATTGATCATTTTTCAAGTGCTTGCCTTTGTCAGAGGCACAGAAAAGAGAGAAGTGTCATTCTTTGTAAGATGGAGGATTTCAGCACCAAGATCTTTTTGCTGTTTATGTTGCCAGGAGTTGTACTGACTCTACCTTAAATCTTTGAATCCTTAATAAAAATCCTTCTGACTTAAAACAGAGTTTGGGAGAAGCAAGGACTTAATGACTTAGCAGTTGCAGTATCTTGGTTTAAGGAACTCAGTGGAATGAAGATCCATTCAGGATCAACAAATTAACAAACCATGTTATAATGAGTTCTTTCAAATTTGCTCTCTCTTCTTACCTCAGCACAATCAGTTTATGTATATGCCTGTGTGCACACACATACAGGGAAGACATAAGGTTCTTGCTGTTATTTCCTGGGCTTCCCTTAAATCTACGGAGTTCTTCCCTGCAAATTAAGATTGAACAGTGCTGATGCCAATGCTTTTCTTACCCCTGTATTAGAGTATCTCTTTGTCCAGTCACATTTGGGGTTAAAGCTTTCCCCATATGTGGGGTTATTGTGGCTCTTTATACTTTCCCAGGCATGATTCTGATGTCTCCAAAGGTTGTACCTGTACTGATTTTAGATGGGCTTTCTCTTCAGTCTTGGTGAGTTGCTGTCAAAGACTGCTGAGACCATGTTTGTCCTACCACGTGGCATTTTTCATCTGCTTTATTGTTGGTATTTAGTGTCAGAGAGTTTGTGAAGAAACAAGTCTAATGGGCTGTGGTTTTCTAGCCTATGGCTGGTTCAGGTACCATGGCAAGACACCAAAGATCACCTGGCATTTCTGTTATTACATTGGAGTGTCTTGTGAAGAAAGAACTCAATTGTTTAGACATTTATTGTTTAGTGGCATTTCTAGCTTTTTCTGCGTATCCAAGGGGTTTTGTTTGCTTGCTCTGTTGTGGTTTGAAAAGCTTAAAGCTGTAGGCAACACTGTCTGATGAAATTTGCTGATTTTTGTCTTCTGCTTATATATCTGTGAAGCCTGTGATTCTGAAATGTCCTTCTGTAGACTAACAAACTCAGCTAAGCCTCTTAACTATTCTCATTTGCTTTGGCTTGTACTAGTTCAGGCTGTTAGCCATAGGCATGAAATCCTAATTTTTTGCAACCCAATGGAGTTCCTTGATTACATATGGAGAGCTATTAGCTGAAGCAAGCTCATCATATAGAGCAAGTCTGATGCACGCTGCCCTGGTATGATTAATCCCAGTGCTGAATAACATGGTTGAATTACTTCAAAAATGAATTTTCAATAACTAACTAGCAGTAATAGTAGTTCAGACAGGTCAGTCTCTGGCCAGTTATTGCCAGGCTCTGCTAGATTAATTTCAAACTATCTAATGTGCCATGCAGCTTTGTCCTGATATTTTGCGCACACGAAATAGTCTATGAGTAGTTATTCTGACTGTGCATTCGTGTTAACAGTAAGGTATTTGTCCTGTCCATCTTTCACCATGCAGTGTGCACAGGTATTTAAAGGCATTTTCTTTGGGATCACTGTTTAATCTTGCATGAATAATAGTCTCTTTTACGCAGTAAGCCTGTTTTTTATTTGAACATGTTTGAAATGCCAAAAGAACCTGCTTGAGAGCAAATCTTTTTATTTTCTTTGAACAGATTCAGTATTTTATTTCTTCCTGATTTTTTATTTTTTACCACGTCCATAATTTATTCTTTGGTTTATGCACATATACACAAATATTTTGTAGTATCAGGTGACCTTTTTCCTCCCAGAGTCTTCCTCCAATTTCAAAAAGTCTTGTCCTCCCATTAAACTTGCTGGAAAATATCTGTTAAACACCACTTTCTTTCTGTTTTGATATGCTTTCATTTTTTATTGAGATGTTTTTTACATAGTTATCACACTGTCAGCACACCTTTTCCAAAATGAAAAGTGTTGAAAGGATAACATTGCAACCATTCCAGCTGATGCGGGACTGAAGATTTATTATGTTGAATGTACTCTGAAAATCTTGTAAATGATACCACGGGAAGTGGGGAGGCTCAAGCTTTGGCTACACTGAACCAGAATCTCCTGTTGCATCTCTATCTTCCCTGCAGATTTCCAAGACAGCCTTTAGAATGCTGTGGATCTTCCTGTTGATGGCAATCACCCTGGCTCACATGCCATAGTACTGTTTGAAAATAGATGTTAACTCAGACAAAACCCAGGTATGCTTCTTAGTTGCATCAACCCTACAGAGCTGGAAGTAGATTATCAAAAATTTTCCCTGGGACCAGCATTTATATAGAGGATTTTTGTACTCAAAATTAATATTTATTTTCTTCACTCTGTGGAGTACAAATCTTATACTGATCAAGTCTCTCAGATGAAAGTGGTGTTAATGATGTGATATGAACCTATGGCGTAGAAATTTATCTTTTCACTGAGATGCATCTTATTAGTACAATCATGGCTAAGAGTTTAATGGAATTTTATTCTGATTTGCTTCTGAACCTATGAAGTCACGCTTTCCTGAATATCTGTATTGCAATATAAAGACTATCTATTTAGTTTAATTATGTGTTTTTAGAGACAGATTTCTCTCTATATATATGTTGTTGTTGCCTTTGAAGTCACACTTTTTGTCAACTCTCATTGGATACTTCCTTCAACCACTCTCTTGTTAGATCCATTCTCCAGGTGGGTGCTTGGTTATCACACAACAATTTCAGTTCTACAGAGAAAGTTCCACAGAAAGCAGTGGGCTTAGTTATCTCAAATAGCCCATGAGGATTTCTCTCTCATCCGTATCAGTCTGCAAATATCAGGCCAGGAGAGAATGATATTGGAAACGAAACCCAGAAGGGGTTCATATCACCTTCCTGCTGAAGATTTGGAAATGAACAGTTTCATTAACATTTGCTTAGTTTTGTTCTTAGCATTGCAATTTGAAGCAAATCGCCAGTATGTAATTTTCTTTATAATTCTGATATCATGTTTAAACTGCCCATAGGAATGGAGATCCACATAGGATAGACTAAATGAAACAAGCCTTTTGTTTAAGAATTCTCATGCATAATCTTCAGACCCCACCATTCAGTGCCACACGTAACACCCTGAAGTCATTTCCTGTGCATCTGTTAAGGTATAATAACACATCAAGTATCTAACTCGTTGTGTTTAATAGAACAATTACAATGCCTCATTCAATAGAAGGGGAATCTTTGTGAGCTGAATGCATATGTGCATGCTTGAGGATTTCAGTGAAAATGATTTTTAAAACCATCTGATTATATAGATTTTCAGATATGGAAATGTATACAGAAATTTATGTTAAAGAATAATATCCTGAAGCTCCATCAGTTCTTACATAGGAAAAGTGAACACTCCTCAAGTAAAATATGTCAAACTTCCCTTTAAAACCAAAATATGACCTGTTGTTTTTGTCAACTGCTGTTTAGGGCTTGATGGTTTTAATGAAACTTCAACTGTCTGATCTCCACTTGAATCCACTGGTAAGCACTAATATAAAAACTTTTCTGTTTATTGTTAACACAAAGGTCTGGGCCATCTTCCAAATCACATGAAATTGGTCCAGGGACTCATCCTGAAATTTAAACCTGAGCACCTAATATTAGGACTAGATAAATGACACACCAAACACAATATTTTCGTTTCTTTGCCTAATAGTAGCACACTGTATGTTCTCAGTGGGAAAATTTTAGAGCAAAAATGACAGATCACAGCATTGTGCCAGAATGTGCTGAATGTTTTTTTTTTTTTTATCACGAGAACTTAAGCTAACTAGTCTGTTTTTCTGCGGTAATGTGTAATTCCTGTTGTTACAAATCAGGACACATTACAGTATATTTTGTGGAAGCCTTTTAAAAACACTTCATTAGCCTCTTCCACAGAGCTGTATAACAACTTGTTGCTAACAGTCAGTTGTTATTCTATGGTATTTATGAAAAGTTTGCAGAAGGGTTTTTAAGATGCAGTTTCTGTTTAGATAATCGGTGAAATCCAAATGCTAGCAATTAGGATATCTTATGGTTCAGTTTATAGCAACAAGATAGCAAGTTTCACCCCTATAAGCTAAATTCCTGGCAAAAGCGGTGTTAGGAATTCCATTCCAAATAAAGCAATCAATCAATATTCCTCCTCTGTTTACTCTCCAATCTTTGGAACTGATGGCTACACTGGCCAGATAGATTTACTTAAAACAGTGAAAGACATTCAGAAAGTCCATCCAATTTCTTGATTTATTTGCTAGTGATGCATAAAATAAGCTTGTCTGTGAAATAGCCATGTTGAAATTGCTATTCTCATGCATTTTTCATTGTTATTATTCGGCTAGACTGACTCTTGAGGGTCAGATTAAAATTCATTCATCTGAAGCTTCACTGGTGACAAAAGATAGTCTCAAATTAGCTCTTCCAGTTAATATCTGTACCAGCATTTGGAAAACCATTAGTACTGAGAATATTCTGTTTGGGCAGTACATGTTTTTAACAGAAATTCTTTTAACCTTCTGTGCAATGAAAACTTGAAAAGCACTTCTTGATATCCTAGACATTTAATTCAGCTTCTGCTAGCAGAACATTGTGGTCTTTGCAAAGTCTTTTATTGCTGGCAATGAGAGGTCATTGCTTATTAGATAATCACATCCCTTCCCTGCAATACTGGTCATACACATTTAATACAATTATAATGCTTAACACTTATATAGTGCTTTTCTTCCAATTGCTTTACAGACATTATGTAATTAAATTCTCAACATTCTTGGGAAATAAGCTAACTCCTTATTACAAACGGGAATATTGGGCCAGAGGCAATAGCAGCATTTTCAAATATAGTCTTTAATTTTTAAGTTGGCAATCGGAGCTGAGCATGTCTGAAGATCAGGCTGTGTGGCAGCAAGATTACCACTCATTTTGAAAGCTGTGGTATAAAATGTGCTACCATAGGTCACTGGAGTAGCTGGGGTGAGAAATAGGATTGAAAATCCAGTCTTGATTCTTCAGGCTTAGAGTGAGATACTGAAATCTTTCTTTCATGTAGATGGATTCTACAATCTGTACTGAGGCAAAATGCCAGCTGCCTTTGAGTGTACGCAGGCAGGCCCTGTAGAGCTCATCCATCGCTTCCATCAGGAAACCATAAGGTTTCTGATGAATAGTCTTAATGCACCATCATGCTTAAGCTATAAGTCAATTTATTCTGAACTTCACTGAATCTCTGCCTCACAGGCGCATAGTAGAGAGCACAAAGGAGGGCAGCAGGAGAGCAAGCTGGTGTCCCATGTACAGAACAAGGCTGGTCCATAGGAAACCAGAGGAGGCAATGCCTGTTTGGAAGCTCAATCTCCACCTGTGATTGTTGTCCCTTTGCATCACCAGTTTTAACAGCAGCTGGCACTGGACAATGTGTTACTTTTTGTGGGAGCACCACCCCAGAGTGGCATCATTCTCCTCCTCTTTCTCTGGGAAAAGTGAAAACCAAACTGAAACATTTAATGGACTGAATTGAAATCATTGGCTGTCAGCTGAGCTGCACAGTATCCTTTAAACTCCCTTTCCCCAGACACCAACAGCTCCATTTCCAATGCCCTCTATTTCCTCTCACCCTCTCTTTTGTCTGCTTACTCCATCACATCCCATCAGTTCATGACACATATAGTGTGCTCCCTGACGCTGTTCCCAACTCCCTATGGAACATTTGCCTCTCCTTTAGCTGTGGTTCCCCTTTGTTCTTATCTCACTTATTCAAAGTCCTTCTTGAGACCTTTTCTATTGTGTTAAAACAGGTTGTACTTAAGTAAGTAATGCCATCCCTATAGGCAAATGCCACATCCATGCTCCTTCATTTCTCCTTGGATTTCAACACAGTGGTAACTGACTTGAAATATTACCTTCCCTTTGTTTTCACAGCTCAGTCTTCTACTGTCTCATCTCTTACCTCTCAATATCTATTTAGCTATCTATTCAGAAAACTGATTGGACACATCTTTGTTCAGGGCAAAAATGAATCATATGCTCACATGCTTAAATAATTGAGTAAAGATATCTTTCTGACCCAGAACCTAAGCAGCTGTTGCGATGCTCCTCTTTGCCATTTTTGCCTTTGGGATCAATAATCCATTGTTCTGCATAATAGCTCTCAGTATTTCACCTTCCTTCTCTGCTCCCATCCTGCTTCCCAATACCAGTGTTGGAGAGAGACTTGCTCATACATATGTGTGAGTTTACCTTCTTGATTTAATCTTCTAATGGCCAAAATTGAACTAGACCTTCTCCCTTAATACCTCATTTTTTCCCTTCACTCTCCTCTGTGAAGGATTTCCATGGTCCTAAGTTGCTCTGAGGGTTCATCCACAGTCTGAAGTCATTGCTCACTTTATCTGAGATTATAATAAAACAGGCAAGATTATGTTATTCAGTGTTGATTATTGTGAAGCTGTTTATCATGTTCTAGTATTTCTGTATTGTATTACTAATTTCTGTCTAGTGCTGTGCTACAGGCATATTTTAGGTAAAAAATAAGAACAAATATTCCCTGGCCTAATACATTATGCTCCAAATTGAAGCACATCATAAAATAAACTAACTCTTAAGCTCCTTGTTGAGGGATGTAATGCAATTACCATTGTAGGGTTAGGAGTTTGCTTTGATGATCCTGTATTTAGTCTGATACTACTGTTTCAAAAACAATATTTTTGTTATGCGTTTTAATATGTATAAATATTAAAAAATCTATATGGGATAAGGATGACTTGGCAGTAATGACACTGGGAGAAAACTAAATGACAGGAGTTTTAAATACTGCTGAAATTAGGCAGTGATTCTGTTCCCCTCAGTAGACTTTAGATGTATCTCAAGAGCGTGAGGCAAGTGGCTCAGTACAGAAAGTCTGCTAACCAACTGAGCTAGACAGTTTCCCAGAAAATGTAAAGGACATGGAGGGTTAAATTTTCAGGGGTGATTAAGTATGTATATTAGGATGCCTTTAAAAAAATGAAATCTATCGTAAATGAGCCTCTTTCTGAAAAAAAATTAAAAATCTGGTCTGAAGCAGCCCACACTAGGTGCCAGACTGTTGGTGTTGTGTTGGCCAAGCTTGGGAGAAGCAGAGGAAGAGGTTGTGGATCCAGTGAGGTGACCAGGGATGACATGGAGGCCTGTTGTACCCCACCATAGAATTTCTGCCAGGGTTTTTTGGGCCTGTGAGGCATCCAGTGTTTGAGTACCCAGCATAAAGCAGTGAGGTAGAGCTGTGCTTGGTGGGTGCACCCAGTGCACAGGATCCATCTGCATGGGAAAGCACAGTGCCAGAAGACCTGCAGATTCGTGGTAGCTCAGCTGTAGTCCAAAGGGCATGAATTGTGCTCCTTGGACCCAAGCTGTCCTGTAATGAGCCAACTGATGCATTTCTGCTCCAGAGTGTCATTATACTTTCTTTTGGCTTGGGAAAGGGGACTGATGGAGGTGGTGGGATGGCTTCCATAGTGTGTCTCATTGCATCTTCCCTACTGGTGTGAAAGTCATGGCTAAAACTTTACATATGTGATTTTAGATTTGAAGATGCCACTCTAGACTGGAATCTCAACTACTTAATTTTAGTATAAACCGAACTGTAGGTTATCTAGCTGAGCATAAGCTAAGTGCTAATAAAAAATGTAAACACTATTGCCATCTTGTGGCTTAAAGTTGCTTCAGCAGACTTTTGTCAAGGATTATACACTCCCTCTGATGTTCTGTAAACATAACACATTTTCAATTAAATAGGTGAATCAAAGTGGCACAACACAGAAGCAATGTCCAGACCTGCACATCAGATTCAATTACAGAAGTGGAGAAACAATCCTGTTTGTCTAGAAGGACTAATCACATGGTGAGTCGTCGGGAACACAGAGCGTGCTGATCATTATTGAATGAAATAACACTAGGTATATTTTATTTCATTGAAACAAAGGGATATTCTGCAAAAATAAAAATTTTGGATGACTCTCCTTCTTTTTTTTTTTTTTTTGGATGAAAAATCACTCGTATAAAGTATGAGCCTGTGATGTTTAAAGCATATTCTGCTCTGATTGCAATGGGGGAAAATATTCTGCTTTTTAAAATAAGTTCTATATTGTATAATATTAGATAGAGAATGCTACTGGTATATGCATGTCTTAAGGAATTAGGGTTTTATTCTTTGTTTTCCAGGTTCAAACCTGCTTATGCAACTCATGCTCTGAGCACTGTTAGAAATAGATACAATATTAAATAGGGAATGCTGTCAAAGATCAGATGAGTGATCTAGGTATTTTACGCATGAACTTTATTGGAAACTTAATGTTGAATGATAGTTTCACAAATAATTTAATTTTTGTAAACTGTTAACTGAAAAAAATTTGGGAAGCTCTGTCAGGGCATTGGATTTCATTTTCTTTTTCTATAATCAGTGACCATCAGCTAATGAATAGAACTGGGCAGGAAACAATGGCTTTGTTCCATTGAATTTTGATTCCTCAAGACTTCTACTCTGTGCTTGTCCGACCTCAGACCCACAGAAGTTTTTTTTCAGGCTTAGGAGAAGACATTGGCTATAAGGTGGCTGTTAGCCTTGTATTTAAAGCATTTGTTTGAGATGCTAACAGCCAAGATGAAGGTCCTCAGTTGCTGTTCCCATACCCCCATATTTAGTGTAACATTGTTCATGGCAATGCTGTTCACTCTTATGGGATTTTTATCTCTGCTCTTGATCATAAAACCCAGCCTAGACAGAAGAATATTGGCAGTAATATGCTTTCTTTTTTTTTCCCATGCAAATTTTGTCTTGGCTTGGGTTTTTCCTTAACTACTTTCTAAATTGCTTTTTTTTTATTTTGGAAAATTTTTCAGCTTTTAAAAAGTATTGTAACAAAAAACATGTGAAAAATTTAAGTAAGACACAAAAGACGGATGGCCAATGACCCAAACCTATAAAGTTCAAGTATGAGACATTTTGATCTGTTTAGTAATTCCATTTCTTCCATTTTTCCATTTGGGAGTGCATTGAAACTGTATTTGAAGATAACTTGTATTTATGCACATTCTGAACTCTTTCTTTATATATATCTATGCCTCATTTGTTTGTGTGTATGATTTCTTAGAACCCATTGAAACCCAAATCCTACAGATCACACCCATTTGATTAATGTAGAGTCATGAATTTACTTTATTCTTTTGAGACACACACTGCGATCGTATAATGTAGTATAACATCTGTGAATTTGAGACTAATGAAGAAAAGAATGCAACATCTAAAATGGATAATATTACTTGACAGTTCTCTTTTAGAAAGTATTTGCCCTGGTAATATCAGTTTATATGAGAATGCTGCAATGATTCTTGCTACTGGCATGAGTTGTGTGCTTTTATGGGAAGCTGAGGTTTAGGTGACTTGTAAGATATAGGTTACATTTTTGTTCTACAATGGCCTATTGAGACTGCAGCCACCTCAGCAGAAAAACAATATACTGCCTGGATTGAACCAGGTCCTTATCACCACCTAGATCCAAATATGAAACTGTATCTGGTATTACAGCACCTGTTGCTCCTGGCACGGCACCTAAACACAAGGGACAAAGGTGCCAGACCTTCGCTAGGAGGCCACCTAAGCCAGCTGATGGAAAATCTCAGGAAGGAGGATGCTGCCTTCTGGCCAAATAGGAGCTTCTCCCTCCGTGTCAGGCTCATTACAATAAGTCATCTTCCTTTGACTAGGGAGCAGGAAAAATTCCTTGGTTGCTAGATAGTGTGCTTTTTTTGGGAGACCCAAGTTAGACACCTGCTGTAGTAAATATTTGTGTCTCCTATATGTAGGAAAACAGCTTTTATGAGGAAATAGAGGAGTAGTTACTTCACTGTTCATGTGGCCTCAATATGCTCCTAAGTGTTAGATGTTGTAAATCACCATTGGGAAGGATGTAAATAAATCTGTGTCAGTCTCATCACGGGCTTATTCTCTTCTGGTTTGCTGCCTTTAAGGGTTGGTCTGTCAGATATGTTCTAGTAGGTAAAATGGGCACCTCTGGTTGATGACCTGTCCTAAGGTAAAATCTTTGAGGGCATCAAGAAGAGCCAACACCAGAAATGTACTTCCTTACAATTGAGACCTTCTGGTGCTGAGCAGACAGATTGATGCTTTGGAGAAACATTAGATTTTTTAATTCATTTATCAGTTAGTTCCTTCACAGACCACCTTGTTGCACAGCTGGTAACAGAAGAAACACGCAGGTCTCAGAGCAGCAGTTGCATCTCCAGGCAGCATCGACCAAAAGGCCCTGCCCTTCTTTATTTACCTATTTTTATATGTTTCTAAAGACAATCAAGGATCGGTGAAAAGGGTCAACACCCCTGAAGGTTTACAGGACAAAGACATGGTCAATCATCTTTCTCCACCCCAGGGAAAGGAGTGAAAAACAATTCCACAATCCCGGCCGGTTAAGAAAAACAAGGACCATGTTTACAGAAAAAGCATGGGAAACTACAGTTACAGTGTTACAGCTTATGGGGCCCTGTAGAACCAGGGTGACACCACTTCTATGTAAAAAAATATGCAATTAAAAAAAAAAATCTGTCTTGTGGAATTTTACTGGTTCAATTAGTTCCATCAGTCTCACTAAGAATACAAATACTGCACATGCAGCTTGCTCATGCACACAGGAGACAGTTTAGTAAAATTCACACTGAAGTCGTGGATATAAAACTTTCAAGGATTTTGTCCAGCATTCCATCACACATTGCTGACAGGTACTACATGTACAAATCCAAAAACAGGGGACAAATTCCAGGTTATGGACAAAGCTGTTAGATTGCAAATGGGTGATCTATACTGCAGTGTACAATTTTCAGTCCAGTTTTGAAAGAGGCACAAGGCTCTTGAAATCTCACAAGCAGATTGGAGAAGAGACTGTAATTCAGAGCCATGCTTGCACTCCAGTTTCTTCCGCAAAGCCATTGGGCAAAAAAAGCCTCTTTGAGAATTGTACTTCTTTTTCCCCGGAAGTGATGCCCATTTTTTAAGGAAAGGATCCTTGAAAAGCATATCATTCTCTGATAATATATACACATCTATGCAGTAACTTAGTATTTCAGAATACAGCATATATTTTTTACACTTCCTTTTAATGCTTTCCTTTTTTCAGTTGAACAAGTGTCATTTCTTGGTTTAGATATTATTATGTTGGTAATCCAGTGCCAGAAATTTTTGATGGTTGCCTTGTGAAAAACAGCTATTTAACTCAGTGCATAAGGCAATAAGGATTTTTATTTCATTTTTCATTTTTCATATTCTGATAGTTCATTGTTGTGGAATACAAAGTATTTCCCAATATTTCCCATATTAATAAGCAGGTGAGAAGAACAGACACATGGTTGGTTGTTTTCAGTATAATCTTATCTATCTATAGTAAAATCATACCTATAATATCATTATATATATATAATGATATATATCATAGCATTAATATCTGTCTATACTAAAATCATGGCAATGCCAGTTCACCTTTTGACACCTAGAAGCTACTGATTAAGCACTGATATATGTGGAAAAAAAAGCAGCTGCAGTTTGGAGGGCAAACAGAACAGGCCATTCTAGCTACTGGCAATCGAGAATACATGAAAGATATTAATTGAAATTTCATTATTGCATTTAGGGTTCAAAGGACATTATCTTGCACTGGAATGAAACTCAGACTAAAGCTCTGGTGGCATTTCAATCCCTTTGCTCATTATAATATTAGTGAGGAATAAGAATTTTTTTTGTTTAATCTTACAACAAATTGAGTATATTAAAAATAAAATTATTTGAATATGTTAAGTATTGATTCCTTTAGACATAATACAGGACTAATATTTTGCTACAGTCTTGAGACTTCAGGTAACCTCACATCTCATACTCATGAGAATTACAGCATCACACGCTTTTGTAAAAAAATGGCTAAAAATAAAGTTGCTAAAAATAAAGTTACTAAAAATGTGATTTTATCTGGTCTGTACAGAGATAAAGGGTTCTGAGTAGCTGGGCATTAGTTACTTTAGAGAAAGGTAGTTATTTGCACTAGAAGTGAAAGGAATCAATGATTTCTGAAAAAGATTAGAAAGGAATTATGCCTTCACTGCAGTTGATACATTCAGGTCTAGCAATATAGGTTGCCTTTTAAACTAGGACAACAAGAGCTCTCCAAAATGCAGAGAAAAAAAGATGTTAAAAATGCTAGCAATTTATAAGTCTATCATTGTGTATTTTAGAAACCTACAAAACTCAATTTCTCTCTCAAAAGATAACAGATTTTTCATCAGGTTCCTGGAAAGGTGCCATTTTGGAGTCCACGTGCTTTTTTTTTTGCCTCTTTATATAAGAAAAATAATTAAATATTTTTCTTCCCTCCCCCATGCCTTCCAGGATAGTTCATCATTTCATTGAGTAAAGTATGGTAACTTCTGTGACAATTTGAAAAAATCCAGTTTTAACATAATAATTTTTTTCACCTTTTTTTTTTTAATTTCTATGAGATTTTTTTGTTTGCTTTTTCTTCTTTTGGATTTTGTTGCTGTTGTTGCTGTGGTGGTTTTTTATTATTATTATTTTTTGTTTCATATGGGTCTGCCATAAAATTTGGAAATGTGTGAACCTGTCTTTCCAATTAAATGCCTTTTTTTTTTCCTTAATTGGGACATCAGCGTGGATATGGCTACCACTTAAATAGCAAGCAGACCGATCAATAGTTTCTCTGTAGGGTTCACAACCAGATGGTGGCAAATACCACTTCACTCAGACTTCAATAGCTAATCTGTTTCCAACGTCTTGGGATGCATTTTTCAGTGAGCAAAAGATGTTCATAGTGTGATTGAAAAGAGATGAAAATGCCCTGGCTGAATCAAAGGGCTATTTTTTAACATTTCAAGACTCTGCTACCCAGAAAGCAATACCAACATGTACCAAGCCAGAAACAATTCTTATGAGAGCTGCCTCTCACACACACTGTATCCCTTATTTCATACAGGGAAAGCAGGATTTCACTGGGGATTGGAGACCGGGTTGCCACTGCCTCACAAGAAAACCTGCCACTGCCTTTCCTAAAAAGTTACAAAAATAAAAGTAGACTGTGTCTAAAATGAGGCAGTTATTAAGTGGAGAAATGCAGAGTGAATTCTTAATCCAGAAAGCAAGCAAGTTTCCAGCAATTTGCAGATAATCTTATTTTCTCAAGCTTGTGTTTTCTAAAAAATTTCCTTATATACTCTGTACTACATGTAAAAGAGAGAGTGATATGCTGGTGCATGCTGAATTACTGCTCAGTTCTCTGGGTTAATGTCCTTCTTGTTTGCTTTCCCTAGGGAACAAAAGACATTGCAGGATGCTCAGTATTGCCCAAGTCTACATAAATTACTGAAAATCTCAGTCTGGAGATCTAGAAATTGACATAAAATTGTTCTTTTATAAATAGGGTCTGGGAACAAAAGTGATACAAATAGAAACTTACCAATTTGCTTAGAAAAAAAGTCAATTTATAGTCAATGAAATGTTTACTTTATTGAAAGGGTTTAACTGCTGAGACAGAGCAGAACACCAAATTACCTTGAGCATTTACCATTGCAGACTTTCCTGAAAGGCTGCTACAAACAAAACAGAAGTTTCCTCCTGCTTTTTTGCTAATGTTTGCAAGAGACTAAATCATCATTTGGAGAAAGGACTCTCAGAAACAACTGGTCTAAGTGCATTTAATTTGAAGTGCAATTTCAAATAGCAACTTGCAGCTTTTTCAAAAGCTTTTCTTGCCTTAAAATGGACAGTGTTTTACTGTTCTGACAACTGGACCAGTTGCAATATACATTAACAATTTAGATTGCAAAAGTGTAATGTTCCCAGGCAGACTTTTAATGGAAAATGAAATGTTCTACTTGGCCAAGCTTTGGAGGAAGTGTATCAGTTTTGGCAGGCTGATAACACCAAAGAAATCTGAGCCAGTATACAAAGAAAGAATTGGGGCAAATATAACTTATGATTACTATTGCAATACTTTCCCTTTCTCTCTTTGGTTCAATGATTTGTCAACTCTAAGAATTATTTTCATTTTTATCAACATATGATTGTAAAAGTACGTGTGATAGTGACTACACGTCCTGCTCAGCCACAACTTTTGTGAAAATGTATGAATACAGTGGGATGAGGTTGTTATCCAACAAAAAAAAGTCTTACACATGTATTCATTGACATATTTTAGACCATTTTGAGCCTGTTCCATTCAGTGCTTTATTGATTGTGGTAATTTCTCCTGTTTACAAGCATAAACTGAATCAAGGGCTGTTTCATATTTTCCACTGAACCACTGGCTGTTTCATATTGTCCATTGAAAGATGGTTAGTACCTCAAGTTTAATAAAGTTAACAACTTTATCTGTAAAGCAAATGTTTATTCTTCAATTTGATAGGGAAAATTTTTCCAGCAAAAAGATAAGGTTAAGAGCTTTAACTTTATTGCAGTCTCAGAGGCAGTCCACTTGAAGAATGAACACTGATTTTCACAACATGTTGGAGCTACAAGCTTGGATGATCCCTTAGAGTAAGAGCTGAGCCAAAACACTGGACTATCTATGTGAAATAGTTTAACAATGCATATTAACAGGATGCATTTTGTCTCTTAATCTGAGTAATGCAATGAGGAAGAAATACATCATGGCTTGGGAAATAGTTTATCCTCAGTGTCCTGAAGCCATGATAAAACTCTGCACTCCCAAGTCTTTGTCAAGAATCCATTTCATTATGTTATGCCATCACTTCCTCTGTGTATGATATTTATTCTATCTACCCCTAAAAACATTTTAAAGACAGAAATATGTCTCAGTGCTAAGGGTCTTCCTGTGCTTGAAGACATTGACTTGCTTCCTATTTTGCCTCAGATTTGCTGTGTGATCTTAGGACAGTCATTTAGGCTCTTTGGTCTTTCTTTTTAACAGGTTGTGAGTCCCAAGAGGTGGTAAAAGATGCTTGCACTTAGTGCTTAGAATCGCAGCCAGTGGCACCTTAATTGTGTTGCACCATGCGTAAACCTTGTCTCAGCCCTTTAGTTATCACTGGAGTTATGTACCTACCAAAGCCCAGAGCAGGAGATTGGAATATGCCCTTCTCTACCTGCTCCTGCTTTAGAAGCTCTTCATCTTTGCACTAGCAAAGCAGCAAGCAAAATATGTGGTTTTCTTTGTTTGTTTCTTGTGTATTTCCTTATAAATTAAAGCTGCTGTCTTGGGAAAGCTTTTCTGTCAGAAGGGAAGAGAAATTGAAATCAGTATATTGAAAATGCTTCTAAACCTGATCTATGCGTAAGAGTACCTTAGAATAAACTCCAGTGTCATCTGACCTTCCTGAACAAGAAACAGTGTTAGGCTCTCTCCTTTCTGATAACAGAAATGTCTGGTTTCCAAATCCACAAAAAAGGAATGCTGCTACTGGAGATTTGCATTTCCTGCAGGTTGGTTTTCATAGTCAGGGGCACAGTTATTTGCATGGAGCAGCTGAAAAAATTGAAGAATAGACGAATAATGAGGCAGAGTGTGCAGGATACAGCAATCGTGGAGTTTTCTGTATATTTTTGTAATAGTAGCTGAATATTAATATCTCATGCATTTCTCTGTGGTTGAGAAAAGCTTCTTGTTGAAGACATGGCAGCGTTACCTGTTAAATGGATATCAACAGTACATATATTTATTTGTGTATAACCACTATAAGAATTGTTTCTGAAGATATGTTTTTATTGTCTTTTAGTCATGCTATCCAGTCAGTAAGTAGCTGCCTCTTCCTACTTTTAAATGACTAGATCAAATGACTAGATTAAGCATTGCCATTCTAATGGTAATGCAATTTTTGTGCATATACTTCTGCAAATTTTGGTTCAGAGATTGTCAAGAAACTTTTCTAACATTTTCTCTGAATCTGCTTCTGAAATACATTAGTGTGAAAAAGATGGAGCAGCAGATTAATTAGTGAGTAAGTGAACCAGTTAATTAATATTACAATTAAATCTGCCTGAGGTATGCTTATAGCATCCTTGGCACTTTTCAAGTAATGAAAAAGTGTTTGCTGTCTGCCTCCTTCTCAAGGCTCCGCTGAAAATGTGGCTTGTCTGAAACAATGCTTCTGTGAAGCTGGTCAGAATGAAGTACATGAATGAGTTATCATGAGGTCAGAATTATTTTGTGTCCTGTGATAAGGCTATTCTGCTGTTCACAGGACTGAAATAGAATAGAAAATTTGTAATTATGTACAACATGCTGCCAAAAGATCAACTTTGTTGCTTTTGGCAATCACTAATGATTTTTTTATTTTGCAAGAGCAGCATAATGTTTTATTTCTGCCCCCATTTTTCATAAAAAGTTAATTTGCATACATTTCTGCAAGAGTGAACCATGTTACTATGGGGAAAAAAGACTCTAAGAATAGTCTGAAATAGAGAGAATTTACCATAGTCTGAAACAGAGA
The DNA here is from genome assembly GCA_013400955.1 of Drymodes brunneopygia. NCBI lineage: Eukaryota > Metazoa > Chordata > Aves > Passeriformes > Petroicidae > Drymodes > Drymodes brunneopygia. Next base: position 433,111 of record VZTZ01034080.1, on the reverse strand, counting down.
TGATTTATCATCAGTAAAAAACACAAAAGAAAAGGTGAAATAAAATAATATCACATATTTCAGGTCCAAGCATTCATGTTATATTAAGGTTATTTTTTCCTCTGGTGGTAAATCAGGATCCTGTTTTGTGTGTCTGGTCGTCACAATGGGGGCTAAATCCACATTGATGAGCTAGGATCAGTACTGAGCTCTGAGCATATGCTCCCCACAGGTGGTGATGTCCCCAGAGTGGTCCCCAAGCTCCACGTCTAGCACAACTTGACCCTGGAATTTACTGCGGCCAGATAAGCAATGCGTTAAAAAGAGTGTTTAGATTCCTCTCCCAAAAATAGACACCTCAAGCTCTGGGCTGGGAGCAGCCACTTTCCTGGCTCTGAAGTTCAACACCTTATTCAGATTCCACTGTGGGCATGCAAACCTTGGGAGGCAGAAGCAGCAGCAGCAGCAGCAGCAGCAGGAATCCCTCCTGGTGCTGCACTGATGGGATTAGAGCAGTGTGCCTGGTGACCAGACCCTGCATTTCCTACCAGGGTCAGAGCTTTACCTGTGTTTCCAAACATGCAGAAGGATGCAACCTGGGCTCCAAGGGATTGCAATCAACTTTATTTATTTATTTATTTACTCTTAAATCTAAAGATGAATGCAATGAGTAAAAAAACACTGGAGAGAGAGAGAGGCAGGGAGGGAGAACAATGAGCTTGGCAGCACTGGGAAGGTTACAGTATTTAATGCCTTCAAGTGATGGTTCAAATGAAGATACTCACTCCTGCTGTTCATTTGAGAAACGGGATAAAGGGAGGTAAATCATGTTTTGTTTTGCTGATTTGTTTGTTTTAAACAGAAGCAAATATATTAGGTCTTTCTGTTGGTATTGCTCAGTGCCCAGCTAGAGATTTGTGAAGCACGTTGATGAACCCACCAACCAGCACAGTCTGGTCCAGCACACATTGTCCCCCTGGCATGGTTTGGGAGAGGTCCCAGGATTACAGTATGCCCACTCAGGAGCCCTGTCTAGGTGGATTGCAATGCTGACAAATCATAACTTCATCTACCTTCATCCAGGATTGTCTGCCCAGGAGCTTCAGGGCTGCAATTTCTGCTTAACTCTTGGACCTCTATCTGTGGCCAGCAGGAACTTGATTGGGGTTTCACAGCTGGAGTCTGAGTCCCTCTGCTCTCCAAACAAAACCTCACAAAACCTGCTTCCAAATTTTCCTTTCTCCCTCAGCTGCATCTAAAAGGCTGCCACAATTGTTGCCAGAACGATGTACAAGTCACAAGAGAACTAGAGGCAGCTACATAAAAAGAGATTAAAAAAACTAAAATACAAATACACAAGAATATATTAGTAATTTGAAAAACTACTTTAAAATCCTTGAAATTTATATACAAAATTTTAATTGTCTACTTACAGTCTGAATGAGACTCCAGGACATTTCCCCACTGTTTAATCCTGTGATCCAGCTCATTTTCCCCTTGCTGATCCCTTTCTCTTCCCACTGGGGACCAGACCAGCAGAACAAAGCAGCTTGTCTTTCAAATGGTGAACCAAGCATTGGTGAGACATCCATATTTTAGTTAGGCATTCCCCACAACACTCCCTTTTTATTGGTATCCCAGAACCTGAAAGCGTCTGCAGAAAGAAGAGCAGGGCCTGCAGAAATAATTTCTGCTACCCACCCTTTGTTATGTGAAATGACCTCTATGGGTATCTGCCCGGCCTGCACTTACCTTCTCCTTCTGCTTGCACTGAAAGGTCTTTAGGCCAGGGGGTAATACTGCTATCACAGGATTTTTCTTATCCAAGATTTCCACTTGCTTTAATAGAGATTTGCCTTTGAGTTAGGTTTTCCAGAACTCTAGGTGAAAACAAATATATTCATAAAACTGATTTTCTGATTCCTTTTTTCTAGATTAATATAGACTGAAAGGTTTTATTCTTCTTCCTTAGTCAATCGTCAGATCAAGCAGAGGCTTGTTGTTTGGAAACTGAATCCTCATAGTTTGCATTCAACCCATTATATTTCATGTTTTCCTGCTAGTTGACTATTGTTTTTTACATTTTAACACTATTTTGAAAGAAAATGTGCAATTTATGACAAGGAAAAGGTGTGAATGACTGAATCAATGCCATCATTGATCTCACTGAGAGCAGAATCAAATGCTCAGTCAAAATGAACACCTTGGAACATAATCTTGCAGACTTTATTCAGATTAAATCCTTGTTGAAAACACTGGGGAATTTGGCATAAGCCTTTCATTATCAGAAACCCAGATTTCCATTGCAAAAACCATTGCAAGACTGCTACTGGCAATTAAAATCTGCTCTTTGCCCAGGATAAAGTCCTCATATAAATTGTTCCAACTGAACCTGGTTTAAATATATGTTTGGAGCGATGAGGACATGGAAAATAGGTTTGCTCATGCATAGGATGTGTCTGAAAAATTTCTGTGCTATGACAACAAAATGGTACAGCTATAATTTCTGCAAAATGAAATTCACAACAAAGGCAACTGATCATTTTGGGGTTCAGTATAGTCATATTTGATTTTCACATCCACCAGTCCATGAGACATTAATAATTAACTTAAGACATCTGGTAATTATGAACTGGACCTTTTAATTGCACATGCTTCAGAGGAGTGGAGATTTTTTTATATTCAAGGTATTTTTGTTAATTATTCATTTATGTTCTTGGAAGTATAACTGCATTGCAAAAGTCTGCATTGGCTATAAATCTGATTTGATCTAGGTGAGAAGGAAGTGGCTAGTCACTTAAAAATAGGTTTTACTTAAACACCTGCTTTGAAATAATTTTTTTTTAACACATACCATACAAAGGATCTGAATGCCATTTCTCTATTTTAAATTACAAACTATTGCAACTACCTATACAGATTCTACAGCACCCTTAGTGTATGCACACTGATGAGAAGCGTTTTTGCAAAAAATACACTTTGCATATGACATTTAAAGCAGTTGATTAAGGAAAAAGGATAATTAAAAGTTGATAGAAATGTTGGATTACTATTTATGCACTCCCTATGTTTTGTAATTGCATTAGTGTTATATAAATGTATTCCACCATTTCTGCAAGCATTAGGACTGACTTACTAGATTATTTGGGGTGGAAATATTTTAAATTATCTCTGGAATCATGTTTCTTAATATGAAAGCCTAAATATTTTTAGAGGTAGTTTTATTTGTTGGTGTAGTGCACTTGCCAGCATAGTGATGGAACATGACTAAAGGGTATCTGTAAGAAAGACATGGTCAGGTGTGTCCTGGTGCTGTGAATGCTAATATGACTTCAGTAGAAACACATTATGCTTTTATTTCTGACTGTATACTGAATTATTTACACCTTCAAGGCAGCTGATTGAACTGCAGCATCAGTCAATTAGCAAATCAAAAATTTATATGATTCCAATTTAGCATGGAGTCCTTCTCCCCTTTTTTTCTTTTTAGATTTTCACCCTGACAGTGACAAATTACTCCTCTGCTGGCTGAGATTGGAAATTAAAAGCATTTAGAGCTGCTCATGCATTTATGCTAATGAGAACTTCTGATATGATTTGCATGCAAAAGAGGACAATCTGAAAGCTCATCAGTTTTTCATGCTTCCGCATTTTGATGTAGTAGGATTTTTTCTGTTTTCTGCAGAGCAGAAAAAATTTTCTTGGGGAAACAATACCCTATGTGAACAAAAAGAGTTTTTCTTTTAAGTCAGAAAGTTCTTTCTTTTTTTTTTACCCTCCAGATTCTTGTCAAATCCTTTGCTTTGCTGTTCCAGAACTGCAGCCCACATTCATTAGCATTTTAGATGTTTATCAAAGGAACGATCCAGTATCTGCCATGCAAGATTATAGCTCAAGCTTCATTTTAAATTCAGCAAGAAAAAAAGACCTGAGGACAGATGAGAAGAGGGACATGCACTCTGACAAGCTTCTTCACAGATACACACGAATTAATCCTATTTAGAGCAAAATTTGATTAATCACCAGCAGTGGTAGCTTAGTGAAGTTTAGTGAAATAGTTAACTCTGACAAATTTTGGGGACCTCTTTGGCACAGCCTTTCTGGGATGCAAAAAAAGAAGACAGGCATTACAAATGAGAGAGCAGATAACTTTAAAATTATTTTTTTAAAAGAGCTCTTGTTTAGTAAAGAGATTGCTGCCATTTTTAGGCATTTAGTTTTGTTTTCATATTTATTATAATGAAATGTGGTGAGGAAGGCTCTGAAAGCAACAGAAAATATCAGTGGTTTTGTTTTGTTTTTGAAATATATGGAGCAATACATCCAGCTCTGGGGCCCCCAGCATAAGGATGTGGACCTGCTGGAGTGAAGTCAGAGGAGGCTACAAAGGTGGTCAGAGGAGGCTACAAAGGTGGTCAGAGGCCTGGAGCCCCTCTCCTATGAAGGCAGGCTGAAAGAATAGAGGCTGTTCAGCCTGGAGAAGACAAGGTTCCAGGGAGACCTCTTAGCAGCCTTCCAATACCTGAAGGGGACCTACAAGAAAGTTGAAGCAGAACTTTTTACAAGGGCACGTAGTGATAGGACAAGAGAGAATGGCTTTAAGCTGAAAGGAAGTAGTTTAAGAATAGATAATAAAAAGACTTCACTATGGGGATGGTGAGGCACTGGAAGAGGTTGCCCAGATAAGTTACAGGTGCCCCACCCCTGGAGGTGTTCAAGGCCAGGCTGGATGGGGCTTTGAACACTCTGGTCTAGTGAAAGGTGTCCCTACCAATGGCAGGGGGTTTGGAACTAAATGATCTTTAAAGTTTCCCAATTATTTGCCATGTTTGAGAAGGTTGATCAGGATATATCTGTGTATTTTTGACTTTTTGTGAACATACAGAGTTTTTGGGTCAGAAGTTATCCTTTTGATACTGGCAGTCTGAGAGACCTAACTGTTGTCCTTAATTTTTAAAAAATTTGATGTTATAGTACTTGCTGAACACAACCATAATCCATTCATTCTTTCAGCCCCCAAAAGCTACCATTTAGAGTTTTAATTGTAAGTATTCCTTCTATCTTATCTTTCAATTTATCAAATTCCACTGTATTGCTTAGTAAAACAAAGGCAAAATATGAGTTAAGTCTGTACATCCGGGTTAAAATTAAGAAATTAAATTCAGATCATAAATATTTAAACCATTTTTCAGAGTAACCCTTTACCCTTTGAATCACTTTTAACCCCCAGGAGTGTACAGCAGCACTGCAGGCTTTCTGCATTTCAGAGGTGTTACAGAAGAGAATTTCACTCGTTGACTTGGCTAGCATTGCAGTGGGGTGCTTTACAACCACTCAAAGACAGCTAACCACAGGTGTATACCATTTTTTTAACATCTCCTGTCTTAAGGCAGTATTCTTGCTTCATGTACTTGAAAATAAAATATCAATTCTTCCACAGTTGAAGCAGCTCCCCTTTTTCTTTTGCTGCATTGATTCCTTCTAGTAGATACTTTATTTCATCCCTCAATGAGAAAGAGAGCGGTGTGGTAGGGTAATCATGGAAGGGGAAACAGTGTGAGGTGTCAAGAAAGGAAGATAGGAGAGAAAGGGTCACACAAGATCATAACTCAGCCTTGCTTGTCCTCTTTGACAGGGAAATTATTGTTCAGTGGGAAGTGTTGATATAGTGGTATTCTTCCAGAAAACCCTGCTGAGACAACCTATTGAAAAAAAGACTTGTGATAGGACCAGGTGTAATGGCCTTGAGCTGAAAGAGGGTAGGTTTAGATACGTAGGAAGAAATTCTTCTCTGTGTGGGGTATTAGACACTAGAATAGGTTGCCCAGATAAGCTGTGGATGCCCCATCTCTGGACATGGTCTAGGCCAGGCTGAATGGGGCTTTGAGCAGCCTGGTCTAGTGAAAGTTGTCCTTGTTCACAACAGGAAATTGGAACTAGATGATCTTTAGGGTCCCTTCCAACCCAGGCCATTCTATGAGAATACTAAATTAAGAACATAATTTTCCTAATTTGACATCTCATGCAATCTGAATTGTCCCTAGAGTTGGTTTCCGAATCTCCACTGAAATTCACTTTGCTACAAAGATCTCCTAAGCCAAGAATCTACTTTTTGTGCATTTACTCTTATCCTTGCAAAGATAGGTGTATTACCTATTATGAATACACTTCTCTTCAATGGGAGGATTTGAAAAGGCTTACCTTTGATGACACTTCCAAGTCATACTTGCTTTGGTTTTGATTGAAGTATTTTTTGCTTTATTGTCCTTAATGATCATTGATTGTAGTAAGGAAGAGATTTTGCCCTTCAGATTTTTTTTCCTCTGTTGATCCTATTCAATTCAGATTGAGTATCTGAGGCCCTTTAAACCAAAGCTAACAACAAATAAATGAATTATTTTAGAATAATTTAGATGCCGTCTTAGTTCCCCAATATAACGCTGTTAGTTTCTCATCAATGCTGAGAAAGCAGGAGTCTTTGCTGCTTACAGTTCATATTGAGCTGTATCTCTTACCCTCTCTTGGCAAAACATCATTTTCACAAGGTCCTCATGACTTGTTTTGGGGGTCAAGCCACTAGTTCTTCATCCTTCAACTGGCACCCTTGGAAATCACCTTTTGTCCTTCAGGGAACTAGGCTATCAACAAGTATTGGAAGACAACTCAGAAACCCCTGGTCTGGAGGTGTCATAATAATTTTGGGAATTATTTTCTATCTTCTTCCTGATCACCTCTCTGTCAATAAAGATTCTAGCTTGCCAGGCTGATGAGTTCAACTGGGACATTTTCTGAGCCCTGATGTTGATTCTCCTCAAGATTTATATGTTTGTATGCTGTTGGACAGCCTTCCTTGGAGCTAGTTCAGTGCTCAAATGCAGCAAATGAGCAATAATTACCTTTGTGAACAGAGGGCCTCAACCATTAAATCTGCTATCTGATGCTCTAATTGTAGCCATCATCCTTTGTTCAGCAGGGAACTGGGGATATTTGACTACAAATTTACCTGAATGCTTGCAACATACTGTCAGAAGATTGCTTTACAATCACTTATTCTTCCTGGAGATTTCTCAGCACTTGCAATTTCCCATTTATAGATCAGTTTCGGTCAGCTATTGCTGAATTTTATGTGTGCCAAGACCTCTTCATATAGATTATTATCTGGCCTGCTTTACCGGCAAATTATTTGCTTTCTCCTGTTCTTGTAGGAACCATAATATTGAAAATTCTTATTGTCTTCATAACACACAAAGTAGAGTATGACAAAAGGTATTACTGGAATAATTTTCCATTCTTCAGTTTACATCTTAACACCAATATAGACAAAGTCATGAATAGTTATAGGAAGTACTTTAGAAGTGTTGTGTTATATTGCCATGTTCTCTGTGTGAAACTCCCCTTGAAGTCAATAAGAGTTGTGTATGCTATTCAGTGGCATAATCAGGCAATAAATTATGAAAGCTCTGCAAACACCAAACATAACAAGCCACAAACTAACAACATTAACAAGTGACAAAAATACCCAGTAAAAGAGTTAAAGCCAATAGTTTTGAATGTGATAAAATTCCTATGGCTGGTAGGATTTGGCAATCTCTGGTAAGTGGGTTAAGAGGAGAAGCTTACCTTGTGCACCTGCCTAATGCAGTGTTTCCAGGCTCTTCCACTCAGACACTGAATCTCAATGCAGCTATAATGAAAAACAAGGCTGAACAGAAACTTGTTTGCTCCAGCTTTGCAGTGACTCCTGCTCCAGGACGCCTCATAGTTGGTTTTGTTTGCACTCAAACTTCATTTTCAGAAGAGTTTAAAACAGATCTAACATAAAATAACATTTCACGTCAGCGGTAACACTAGCTGCTCAAAGTATCCCCCCACAAACTTTGCTTCAGGAAAAGCTATCTATAAAAAGTCTTGAAAGTCTATCTTTTCTTCACAGTACATTTTAAATAAAATGTTGGAATAGAATTTTCCAAAATGACCATTTTAGGCCTATAATCCAAAATGGAATTACTAAAAAATTTAGAAGATCATGACACAAACAAAAGCGACTGAGAAATGTGAGCCTTGTATTGACTAAAAGTGACATTTTGAAATTGTTCTCTCAGATCTTAAAAGCCAATTAAGAATAAACAAAGGATCCCAGAGGTCTGGGATTGCTGTAGGCTTTAGAGCTGAGTCTGACTTACAAGAAACAAGATCTTTGTAGAATACAGCCGTGCTTGTCCTCGGAGTATTTGTAATGGCAAGATGAGTGTGCGCTGAGATGCTGTGGCTGTTATCAGAAGCCAGCAGTTTATCACAAAGCAAAGGGGAAACTGGCTGTCATTGCAAGGGTTTTTCTGCCTTTCCATTTGGAGGATGCACCCATGGCACTCCCTGGACAGTAAAGGTTTCTGACTGACTGTGAAAGCATTCTTGCTTTACTGCTTGCAGAGTAGTTCTGAAGCCCAGGCTATAAGTGGGGGTGTGGAGTTCCAGCCAGCCCTGCTTTTAGAGCAGTGCTAGATTGACCAAAAATCAATTGGGTTGACTCAGCTTCTTCTGATACCTTTTTCTTTTGGAGAGAATAAGTTGAAACTACTTTCAGGTTATTTTTTTTGAAAGAAGATTCATGACTTCCTGCTCACTCTTGCTTACTGTAAAAAAGAATTAATGATACAGAAGAGGCCTTAGTCTTCCAATATCCTCTACTCTTTCCCCAACAAAAGCAATTGAATTACCAGAGAGGTGCTGCCTTCCTCTGTCAAAGTTAAGGATGGCCAGTGGTTTCACCATTAGTTCCTGAATCTCTTCACTGTAGGTTTGGAGAGGATGGGCACTCAAGCAATGAAGGGCTCCACAAAGAAGACAAATCAATCCTCTCTTGGCTTGTTTGAAACTGTATCTGGTACCAAAGACCTCATGTATGAGTTCAAACTGAAAGCCAGCATCCCCTCCTGTGCCAAGTGGTCTGTCACTCTAGAACAATGAATTATGCCACCCAAGCACACAAGGCTCAGCCTCACTCATCCCAGGCATTTTTGTCCTTCTTCCCTCATGGGGAGCTAAAGAAAAGGTCATTTTGGGAAATGGGGAGCAGGTAAAAAGCTAACAGGGGGCAGGGGAGAGCTTCCACCATCTGGAGGTAAAGAGATGTGCTCTCATTGGGAAGGTCCTTCTACACACAAAAAAATCTCCTCATTCCCCTTTGGCCTCACTGTCACAAGTCTGAGCCCTCTGTGTGCAGGAGCTATCACTCACATAATATTTTGATTTCACATAAAAAATGTGATTTTGTAGGCAGATTATAAGCATTTTTCAATTCTGGCAATATCAAGGGCTCTTATGGGAAAGAAAGCACTGTAGTAAATATTGCTTTCTAGTCATTTATCTTTTGTGTGCAGGAAAAAAAAGTGTGTATGTTCTTAATTGATATTCATTTGGTCTTTCATGGGTTACTTAATTTTCTTTGAAAAAAATAAAGGAAGATAAAGGGAGAGGGGAGATGTATAATTCCCTCAAAAAATTTTTGGATGGGTATTTTTTTCCGTAATTCGGTGATGTTGACAGCAAGAAAATGTCTATTACTGTGTTAGTAATTACAGAAGAACTTTGCTTCAGTCTACAGTTTCAAAAAGACAGTGTACATTTTTCATGTCTGAAGAAAATTATTGTGGACATTTAGCCAGCAATAAACTTAGACTTATAAGCAGGTCCTACATTTACTTGAATTACTTTTATGTGTGCCAAGACAAATTTGGCCTACCTTTATATCTCTGTTTACCATTTACTGGCTTATACTGTCACAGTAGTTGTTTTATGTGGAAGGGAGCATGGAGTGTTTTTTCCTGTTCCACTCTGGGTGAGTAGTTGGCTACAGGTTTAATGCATGTATTTCATAAGTGCTCCTGAACAGTCTGGAAGGCTGGGAATATAGTGCAGCACTAGGATGGGGCACGTATATGGTTACTTATATTTCTTAAAATGTACTTCACGTCTGCTCCAAGGTAACTTCATGCCTATTCCAAAATACCACTTTTAATCATCCAGTTTCCAGGACATTTAGATTTATCTCAGCACTTTGTGTTAGTTACTCTACGTCCATGCTGTCCAGAAAACAAAACTACTATTCTCTGAAAAAGCAAAGTTTTAGAAGCTGGTGTTGTTACATGTTTGGATAAAAATGAGATCTTCAGAAATTTCTTACAAAAAGGAGGTGGCAAGACTGGGCCATCATTTGTTTGCCAACAGTTCACTGGTTAGTCCACTCACCTGCTTGGACTGGCTTACTTGTCCTCACTTTGCCCCCTTTAACCCCGCCACAGCATGGGAGCTTGTTGTTTGCTCTCAGATCAGTGGATTTTTTTCTCCCAAGCAGGGCTCGAAAAATTTTGTAGAGGTTTCCAAAATGTTTGTTAAAATATCCCAGCCAACTTTACATCATAAGCTCCATGTTAAATGCTCCTATTTTTCAGGAGTCTTCCACAGATATTCTCACAAAGGTATTTCACACGTGTTATCTTCTCAGAAAGTGTCTTGTATGAAACTTCTGATAAGAGCTTCATAGAGCTACTCAAGATCTTGTTTTTGCCTAATAAAATTTAGATTTGATTCTTCTTCAACTATTTTCTAGGTGTCCCCATAAGAATAATCTTTGAAGGCATGCTCAGAACGTAACTTGTCATCTGGTTTCTAAATAACTCCAGCAAAACTCCTCTGCTCTTTGTGAAGTTGATGAGTCTTTTTGCACGTCCTTTGTGTAGATGAGATATATTAACCCGAATCCTGCTCTTTGTCCCCAGCAAAGGGGTAAGTGAGAAAATTTTTTATATTCCCTTAGATTTATGTAACTCTATAAGTGAATACAAGTTATTGGTTAGTTTCTAGTGACTATTTAGTGAGTAAATAGAATAAGGGTGAGAGAGAAATGCTTCATCTGTATTTATTTTCTGACATAGCTGACAGCTAGAATGATATCTTCTTCTTCTTCTTTTGTTACAGCAGCACTAATCATACCACACAGAGACACATTTGTCATTATATGTAATTATGTGCAATATGTTTATATTATAATATTTTATATTGGAGAGGCATAGGTTTCATAATGTTTTTACTCCAAATTTCTTTCTGCTACAGATTATTTCAGTTTATGCATATTTATAAAGATATTTAAAAGTACAATAGCACATTAATTATAATAAAACATTGATTTGGAAATAGGAGCAACTAGAGAACTGATATAGATGATTGCGTAACTTGTGACAGAGGGGCAACATTTTGTAGGGCTTGGGGAGCTTTACTTTGGCTCCCTTAAAATACAGAGAATGACCAGAAATTATTCAGTCAGGCTGCAAATTCTTATGTAGTTAAAACAGGTCAGAGAAAACCTTGACCCTTCAGAAGCCTTTTGAAAGACCTGTTCCTCTATGGACCTGTTACTAATCCTGACAGCAACGGGTTTTCACCCTCTCTCATCACCACTTCCTTTTTTCCCACTTCCTCCCCCCTCTTCTCCAACCCAATTAGCAGATTAGCCAGCAGGCTGTGAAGCTGAAGAAGTAGGAATTAAATTGACTTTTATCACATGCCAGAGCAACTGTGGAGTTACCCAAGAGCACAGCCATACCCTCAGAGAGCCCTGTCCTCAAGGACCCCCAAGGGTGGGGAAGGAAATCAAAGGTGCCATCAAAGACTCCTTCAAAGTCACGACATTCTCCTCCACAAAAGCTCTTCCCAGTGGGGTACAGATGAGGCCCTGGCAGCGCAGGTGGGTGACAGGCGGTGGGGCCAGCAGCAGTGGGGAAGAAAGGGACTGTGTTAGTGTAATCAACTCCCAACAAGGGTGTGTCATAGGGCTGGGCAGTGCAGCTGAGGGGCAGCAAGCAGCAATAACTGCAAGTCAAGCATGGTTCCTACAGGTGCTGCCATTGGCAGAAGGAAGAAGATATTTAATTGTGGCTGGTTTTCGACTGTGTATTTGCAAATTAGCGTAATATGACAGTGCTGAGCAGGCAGATGTAGTCAGTAGGTTTTAACAGATTGAGGCAAAATTTCATTATTTAGGCAATGAAGTATGTTCTAATGAAAGCCATTTTTCCATATTGTTATGTTACCTCACATTAATGGGATAAATATTTTATCTAAATGTGAAAACATCTTCAGAGGTCAGTTATGTACAATTCAGGCAAGTTGTAGGATACACACAAAAGTAAAAGACCTGCACCACTCTATCCAGGTCTCAGCAGCTGTTTCAGATCTTACTTTGAATAAAACTGATTAATGATCTAGATGGTAAGACAGTGGACCAGACATGAGCTGCTCTTACAGGGGTAGAACAGTTCTTAAGGCTGCTGAACAGTTTGGGTTTGAAAATGTTTGGAGATGTACGGTATAAAGTACAATTCCATAAGGTAGCTTAAACCAAGCAATTTCTGCACATAGAGAAATGAGTGTGACTGGGGAAAGCAAGTATTTTACCACCACAGGAGAGGAGTAAGGAAAAGGGGAGCCCTTCAGCTATTGGACTGCATTGCAGCTGCTCACCCCACACGTTCTGGGCTCTGGCAGAACTCTTGGATCTACCACACACTTGGAATATTTTCACCTCTGAAACAGACCATTGGATGTCTGCCTGCACACATGTGATCATACCAATGTGAAGTTTGTTTCTGCAGATATAACAACTGACAAACCTTCTCTATCTATCCTGTGGCTTTCCTCCTACTGTTAGCTCTGAATCTTAATGATGACACTGTCTGTAAAAACAAATAAAATAATTGTAGCACAAATACTTTGCTAATGAACTTTATTATTAATCCAGTCATGCTGATAAAGAGCATTCAGTGTGAATATCTTGCCAAACTAATTAAGGTTTGAGGTTTTATTTTTTCTTATCTTCATTAAATCAGAGAAACAGAGAAGATCCAAGAATGGAAAAGATCTCTGAGGAGAGCAAAAGAGCTGAATCTCACAAAGAGAAGACATCAAAAAAGAATTTTGGAAGAACAGGAAGGTAAAGGAAACCTTTGACAAAATAATTTTTGTTAAAAGAGAGGAAGAATTTTACAGTGCAACCATATAGATTTATAGTTCACTGTGCATTTTTCTGGCTTGGTTTGCATTAATTTACTTAAACATTATTGTACGTATTTTGACTGCGTGTTTTCTAAATAAGTTTGTGGAACATGTGGAAAAATTCAATTGGGCAACAACATCCTGTAAAACTTCCAATGGTTCAAGTGACCAACACACAGAAGGTCAAGATAAATACATAAAGAAACACACAAAAATTTGTCATAAACATGGAATAAGTTGTGATAAACAGTAATAATGCTGTATCATCACATTACAGTTATGGAGGATGTGCCACCAAAGTCTGCGAACTGACTTATTTTAAGCTTCAGGGGAAAAGCCAATCTTATTCCTCTACCCGACTGCATAGTGTGTCAAGTTCTACCTTTTCTGCTTTGCACAGGCCACTGTGGCAATTTATATCATGTATGCTATACAGAGAAGGCTTAATTTTTAAATATATTTATGGGTTATAAAAATTAACTTTTAATGGAACACAAATTAATTGTCTCTTAATGGTTACAGAGTTCTGTGGTAAAAAGAAAATTTAAAAGTGGAGGAGAATAAGTGATGATTTGAATTTGTATCATTCTCCTGCTATATTCCACTTGTTCTTTTCATTTCCTTAACACAATTATTTTGTAACAGACTCTGATAAAGTTTTACACCTAAAGCATTGTGATAAAATATTCAGAAGTTACTATATTTTATTACTGCTGAGTAAGTAGTTTGCTTTTATTCTCTGGTGGTTGTAGTATAGAGCTGTACTGCTGTATGAAAGGCTAAACAACAGTAAAAGAATACAGACTTTATACTAAAAGTTTGACAACAACATACACACACACACTTTTAAGGGCATGTAAGTCTTGAAAGGCCAGGTACTGCCAGCAGGTACTCTGGCAGGTTGAGGTCTCCAGGGAATAGCCCACTGCAGAATAGAGAAAGTGGAAAAATGCATGGCTCTGCCACTTTATAATGAGAAGTGCTGTATGTATCCTCTCAGGGAAGAGCTGATCTTGCTGATCGCCTTCTTAACATCTTCACTGCATAAAACCTCACCAGTGGGTCCACAGTAGACACTAGGAGAGAGGAGCATAATAAATCATAATGGGACAAAACAAGCAGATTTCAGGTATTAACAGGATTTTTGAGAACTAAAAGATCACAGGACCTCTCTCATCCAAGTCCGTCTGGCTCTTATGGCTGGTATTGAACTTCTGAGTCTTGAGGGATGTTCTGGTTTCCACGAAATTTCAAATGGCAATGAAATATTTTGGATGGATGGTTTAACAAAACATTTTCACATGGTTCTCAGGAGTGAAGTCCAGATCAGGTTTAAACAGAGTCATTTTCCACAGTCCACCAAATCCTAGGGAAAAAAAACAAAATCTGTCCTGAAGAGTAGGACTGGGGCAGGACACTGCACCGTGTAGTTCCTCATCTTTCCATTACCCTAACATTAAAGGGAGAGACAGCTGCAGTCCTTCCTTTCCAACTTCTTGCCTCTCACCATGCTCTGCCAACAGTCCACAGGCCTTTCATTTCCAGCAGATGCTGGACACAAACACATTCCTTTTGTTCCTAACCCAGGACAATAGGTTAAAACCTCCACCTTCACATCAGCCATGTCAGAGCAGAAAAAATTCCCATGGAAAATATGATATTCAGATGTGCTGACACCTTGAAATAGTTACCAAAGAGCACATCAAATCATAACCCAGCTGCCTTTTGATTGGCATTAAATGTGGTTATTATTATGTTTTTAAGCTAGAAAAGGCTTTTACAGTGGTAAAGACACCTCTCCCAAATCATTTTGATTACACGTCATTATAAACTTAAGTAATTATGGTTATTTGAAATGAATGCAAGTGTATATTTTTCAATATTTCAATATTGTTTTTAGCCTCGCTCTCCAGCCCACCCTGTTGTAGGCTGCTGGAACAAAACTGTTGCAAAGATTTTTTTATAGCCTTTTCAGGTTTTCCACTTTATATCATCAGTGTCTTTCAATCAAATGCATAAAGAAGTTGGGACTAGCAACTGTAGTATTTAGACCATCTAGAAATCAAAATATTTGAGAAAAATTAAATGAGTTCTCAAACGATCTTATCATTCTTTTAGGTTATTTTGAAAAAACATACCATCTTTCATCCAACAAATATTGAGACTTCTACTTCCCGAACTGAATTGCAAAATAAAAATATAATTTTGAAGTTTGGATCAAATTAAGCCATTTTACCTCATAGAACATGTCAGTCAATATTATAAATTTTGAGTGATATTTGTTTCAAATGGAATTTTTCCAAGGATTATGCAAATAAATAAATAAATTTTAAATTTATATTTATTATGGAAAAAAAATCATATTCTGAGGCAGTGCTATTTGCAGATTCCATCTCTTTTGCCCAGCTGCCCAAGTGCCTCAAGAACCAATGCTCACTGTTTTAATCTTCTATTGACTGTAAAGAGTTACTCCCAAGTTACAGAAGCATAAATAAAATGAATTTTGTGCTTTAGTCTCTCACTTTGGTGCTCAAGGAAAGGGGAAGAAAATGGAAACCCTCCTGGCCCTGGGAAAGTGCTGTTTACAGGCTGCATGTCTCCTCAAACCTTGGAAAGAGGGATTTGTTTTTATACATACAAGGCAGCTTCTAGTGCTGAGGCAGGATGCTGAAACCCCACATGGCAATGATTCTGCCTTTCCTCTGGGGCTGCTTCACACAGGGTACCTGGACCAGCTCAGCAGGGACCCCTTCTCCTGCTGCCTTTCTGCAGGCTGTGAGAAGCAGCAGCATCCAGGGCTGCAGCAGGATCCAGGTCTGCTCTTCTCCCAGCCTGACTTGAGGTTCCACAATGTGCTCCTGTGAGCCAGGTCTCTGCTGCTTGGCCATGGCAGGTTACAGAGGGAGCAGTGACCCAGGAGGCTCTGCCTGTCACCAGAGAGGAAAATCCATCTCCTTCTGCAAACAAGAGTCTCTGCCTCTCAGATAATAGGTGGGATCTTTCCCCTCTCAGATAAGGCTCCTTGCTTCTGCTGAGTTGAGCATACACGACCAAAATATCACCCAGCTGCCTCAACTTGTGACAGCAACACAAAGATACTTGAAAAAAAAGTTGAAGGAAAATAAGAACTGTATTTTCCTCAGACAAACAGAATAAAAAACCACCTTTTTTTCACTTACCTTTTGGGAACCAGGTGCTCAGATGCAAAATTATATTTTTTTGTGATGGAAGATTGCAGAAATACCTGAGGAAGATCACATTGATGTGATTGCAGAAATAACTGCCAGATCCCATCCTTTGCAGAAGAAGAAACCATTGTCCTTTCAGAAGGGATTCAATATTTAATGACCATCAAGGCATTGTTGTTGAAAGTAAAATTTAAAAATGGAGTCCTAGGACTTAAAAGCAAGAAAGTGAAGAAAATGGAAGTACAGAGCCAGTCATTTAGTTCAGGTACACAACATCTTTATTTCTGATTGCATATCTGTTCCTTTCACTCCTGAAATGCATTTTTATAGTATGTGTATAACTCTGTGTGTGGACATTTATGTGTGATACTGATCAAGACCTACACCATAAAAGGATTTCCTGTGTTTAATTGGACATGCTGAGGATTTATGATGGATGTGCTCAGATCTTGTTTTCCTTCTTCTTTAGGACCTGAGACCTATGCAAAAAGCAGCAGCAATGGTTTAATAAGCAGTTGTTGCAGTACACAGGTCTATCAGAAAATCCTGCTTTAAAGCACTGTGCCTGTCCTGGTATCAAGTGGCCAAGCAAATAGGGATGATATCTCATAGTCCCTGAGCCCTTCTCGTGCCTTCTGATAATTGTGCCTTCATGTCTTTCAGCATCTGTGTATCAGTGTAAACCAGTTTGGGTTTGGGATTATTTCCTAGAGATTTTTGGCTAGTAGTTTACCTTCGATGAATATCTTTGAATAAAATCATTACTTTACATGAATTTACACATCAACCAAAATGTGGATGAGTGTAAACTAATTTGTGTGTGTGTATAGTTAAAATTTTTCCACTTAGCTTGGTCATCTCTAACAGATAAAAACAAAAATCAGATAATACTCTTGGTGAAGCTGTATTTTAAATTGAAGCAAACAGTAGATCAAAAGAATCTCCAGAGACAAAAAAATCACAAAATATTTTCTGTAGAGCTACATATGAGAGAGATTGTGGTTTTTTGTTTGTCTTTTTTTTTGTGGAAAGCTCTGATCTGGATTACTGCTCTATTGTATTCAGCCATAGAGAAATAAGAGAAGGTAAAAAACAGATTAGCAATTACACCTGTTAGAGGCTTGCAACTCTGAGCAACACTGATGCGCTGGAGCCCTTTAAAACTTCATTTTTCAGTATGTGCTCTTGAGAGAAGTAATGCAACTGAGCCAAGTACAAGCCCACTCCAGCAGCTGGGATGATTATGGTGGAGTTTCCTAGGAAGGTGAAAAGTTGGAGTTCTCTATGGCCATTAAAATGTATGATATTCTTTGCAGATACTTCTCTTTTCAAAATGGTTTTGTTTTTCTTAAACTACTCTACATCTTTCTTCCAAGTGCAGTTTTGCAAATACATTGTCCAGAATTTCGTTCTCTGATCTTAATTATCCATCAGCCAGCTTCCCTCTTATTAATTAGCGCTCAAATTTTAGCAGCAGCTTGAACCGGGTCACTGTTCACATGCTGAAACAACAGATGCAAAGGGGTTTGTGAGTGACAGGATAAAAATTAGGCACCATCTTGGCATGAAGTTTGAGAAAGATGTTAAGAAATATCTCTGCATTTCATATTGGAATCTATTCCACATCTCCGAGTACTGTATATACTGTACAAATGCTTCATTTTGAGTCTGCCAACATTGCCTCTCCAATTTGTCAATCCTGGAATTCTTTTTAGTAAGTGCTACAAATGTACGACTCATCATTGTTATTATGTTCCATTAGAACACTTGCCAGTTTTGAGTTCTGTCAGATATACATGATAGCATTTGATGAATCACTGCTGAAATGATCCACTACAAACAACATCCAATTTTTTGGAGTGCTTTCTACCAGTATTGATAAGTATCTGGGGTTTAAATGCAATGCTGCTTCTACACACTCAATCATATTGCTTGTTGCAAACATTTGGGATGAGTTCGCTATTGACTACTTAATTAATTGTCTTGGCTCATATTTTTTTCTGTCACTCAAGCATTGCACTAGTCTACAGTTCTGATGATACTGTGTTAGAGAAAAGGTGGCACATTCAGTTGCACGACTGATTTGGTAGCCTGTTTCCAACATTGGGGGGCTACAACTACAGCAAACCTTCATTTGTACTTGAGGCTTGCATTTCTGTCATTTGTAGGGTGTGTTCAGCATTGAGGTTGCTGCAGCAGACAGTTCAAGACTTTGTAAATATGCACACAAACTCCCTTGAGCAAGTCATCGATCCAGAAAATGTCCTGTAAAACAAAATCTGCAAAGCAGAATGCCTCACCCTGTAAATATACTGCCTCAGATACAGCCTTGTTTAAGTCTTAGGGTAGGGAAAGAATCAAACAGTTAAAAAAAATAAGTGGGGAAGGTACAGTGTTGGTAAAACTGGGATTTCTGTGTATTCTACTTGTCAGTAGAGATGAAATTATTTCAACTAAAAATCAACAGGCTTTGTGGAAGAATTTCTATAAATCACATTATCTTAATCATAAAAACTTATTTGAGTGGCAAGCAGAAAGTAATTAGAGCCTGGTAAGATGCATACAAAAATGAAGTCAATAAAGAGTTATATTCTACAATATATTCCAAAAGCAGTGTTTACACCTGTCTGTACGCATAGTTACACAGTCAATATAATTGTTGCCACTTCCTTGTTACTAGGGAGGGTTCTTTTATTTTCGGCTGACCATTTACTCAGTTTTATTCATTTCCCTTTCCCGTGGACTAGAAAAGACCTTAGACTTACAGTGTTAATTTACTGTATTACAATGTGCCTAGGAAACCCAGTGAAGGACCAACCTCCCAGCTGGTGAGGCCCTACCCACGAACAGGTGAAAAAATGAACTCTGACCCACAAGACTTACTACCCGAATTTAAGGCAGCATCAGTGCAAGAACATGAAAAGAGGACAGAGAAAGGAATGAGCTTCATTTTCCTTAACAGGAATAAGGGATGAATAAGAATAGTTTTTCACATTTCTTTGGGAGACAGACCTTAGAGGGGCAGGAGAACCATGAGAAGTTCAAGAGGTCAAGAAAGATGGCATTTTAAGAGCACGATCAACTGTGCTGAGAGAGCCTCAGCTCATACAGGATAAAGACAGACTCAAAAATAAAATACAGAGGCTAAGACTGCACTGTTTTGTGGCAAGTGTGTTAATTCAGTACATCTTGAAGCATGTTAGGGCTAACAAATGTAAAAAAATAACAAGACAGCAGCCACATCCAGAAAACTCCGATTTTCCCTTAATATTGATAATGAAAACATTTGAAAACTTTGCTTGTTGTAAATCCCAGTGCTTTATTTTGACAGCTGAGAATACCAAAAAATGAGATATATTTGACTTAGATGTTGAGGAAATTACAGATCTTTGTAAAAAGTTTAATGCCCATCTGTCCATTCCTTACTTAAAACAATAAAGTAAAACTCTGTGTTAAATCTGTACCCTGTCTTATTACTCTTTCTGTCGTTAATTCTTCCTACCACCTATCATTGTGTTATTTTAAGTAATAAGCCTTCCATGAGCAATGTCATTTCTTCCACCATTATATTACCTCTTTTCTGGGAACAAAACTATTCTGTTTTCTGCATTATGGAAGGAATTACTTCTTTTTTAAAGGTCTGAACTGACATAAATAAATATGCCATATATCTGTAGTGCAATTCATAGCAGAATCAGGAACACCTCTTCTGAAAACCATATTTCCCCCAGTCCCAAGCTTTAAACCCATAAGGTTTTTGCTTTTTTTTTTTTTAACCAAGGAATGCTCACAATTCTTTTCAAGGCCTGTCTATCAAAGAGTATGAAACAGAAATACAGACTGTAACGAAAGTGTCTTCAATGAAGCAATAAAACCTCCCCTGTATAGGTACCTTAGACAATTAAAATATACCACTGGCTTCCCCAAATAGTTCTGCCAGATCTTTAAACCTACTACCTCCTGCATTTCAACTTTTAGAAATTTCCCTTCAACAATCGAATTATATGTCCTCTCTCCTTAATACACAAGGAGGTACAATTTTTACTCCTATTTCCCAATACAACTTAGTCATGCTGTGCAGTCATCCAAATCACATCTTAAGTGCTGTAGGTTGTTGAAACAAGATAGAAAACTAAGAGTTCTTACCCACTGATAGAGTGTTTCAAGGCATCCCCTGAAGTTCCTGTCATGTTTCTTCCTTTCTCCAAACCCCTTGCTGTCTTGGGCTCTCTCATTGATCGATGGCATGTTTAAAACAGGCACAGAACTGTGCAGTCACCTAACTGCCTACCTATCCACAGTCCCATTCAATTGGTGTTCCATCTCTCAGCTAAATACTTCTGACATTTACTTGCAGCTTTGCCTTCTGCTGTTTGTTTTCTCTGTATTCCTTGAATCATCTTTTATCCACTTCTCCTATTTTTCCCAATTTCTTCCTCTTATTTTCTGGTCTGCTGCCCAAGAGCTCATTACTGTGTCTGAGTCTGTTATGACACAAGTGTGATGTCATCAATAATGTTAGCAGTAAAGGCAGCCTTGGAAATCAGAATAACTGGGCCCTGACTCTGCCTCAAGATGTGATCTAATCCAAGATGATAGGTCATTCCCTGGGACCTTTGAATCAGCCAGAGCTACCTGACTGTCGGTTTTGATTTCGTGCACTTTCACTCAGCATGTGCTACACTCTCTTTCTTCCTTCAGCTTTTTCCATGTGTTAACCAAGACAGCCAATGTTGTTTCAAATCCACAGAGGCAAATGCACTTTCCCTCTGCTTATAATTATGGCAGGGGAAAAAGAACGTATATTATGTGCAACAAGTGCAATGTGAAATATAGCAGAGGTGTAGGTAAGAGTGCAGCATTTTTGGTAAATGTAGTAATATTGTCAAATCTGCACAAAGTCAAAAGGGTGTAGAAGATTGCCTGGTAGTTATATCTAAAGTATCATCTTCCCCTCCCTTGCATAGCCCATAAGCACTGTAAAGACTTGACACAGCAGCCCAAATTAGTATTTTGGAAATGGTCTTAAAATCCTTCTGCATCTGACTGAGTTTTTGGACCTGTCTGGCTGTTTAGCTTTTGCAAGAAAACCCCACAGCCTAGAAACACACCTGATGCTAGCAAAAGACCACTAATACCATTCCGGTGGCAGTAAAACACACAGCAGTTCCCCCTCAAAGTGTGAAAAGATCACACACTTCACGAATACAAGAGTTTCAGAACTTTCAAGCACAGATAAAAGCATGGAAAAAAATACTCTTTGAGCTAGGTGAAGGAATGATCAAAGTTCCCTGAACAGAGAAATGGTTCTGTCATAACCTCAATCTCAGACTGAAAAGATCTGAAGGTAACAATCACCTGTATCTGCACATGGGTTTATGTGGTATGTTCCATACAAATATGGTATCTTCAAAGAGCATTGAGCAATAAGGCAGAGCATTTGAGAACCAGAAAATGTCAATATAGTAGAATTTTTATTGTAAACCATCAGTAGATATAGCTTCTAATAAATAATTCATGCAGTAATGAAATTAGTCGAGGGAGTAAAATTGTCTCCAGTAGCTTATTTAATAGACTGCAGGCAAGTAACCTTATCTTGCCAAAATGTGACCACAATTTAAAATTCCTCCAAAGGTGATATGTGGAATGTGCCTGGGAAAAATAAAAAAAAGGCAATTGCCACAAGGTCAATAACTACTTCTTATTTTTCACATGGTAACAATGACAAACCACAGAAGAAAAGGTGTACAACCATCCAGGAAATATTTCCATCAGAAGAAGCTTTGGCTCTCATCCCCCCAAAGAGGAACCAACACCTTGTGAAAGACAAAATGAGATGAGGAGTTACCTTCTGAAAGCCAAATCTGTTGCTAAAATATGATTAAGTTGTGTTCTGCCAATTTTATGACCCAAAAGAAAGGAAAATAAAAAACAAAACCTGAAAGGTAAATTGAAATGTGCATAATAATTAAATTGCTGATTGGTGGTGTCAGAATATTATGTAAAGTGAAGCGAATGCCTTTCTAACAACATTCTTTACAAACAGACCAGTTTGCAATAAAAATGTATCTTCATCTTTATGTTCCCTTAAATTAATCTTTAAAAAGATTACTTTTTCATTGTAGAGCAGTATTTCACTGAAAAAATCTCAGGTGGAAAAAAAGGAGTCTTTCATGCATAGTCTTTGACTCAGATTAATATTCATCAAGTTTATCACTTATGCAACTTTGGTTGTTCACGGGGCATTAAGCTGGACACCACTGACATTTTAAAGGATTTTCCAAGTTTTTATAAGCTGTCTAGAAGTTTAAAGAATCTGTTTTTCTCTCTCTCTAACTACATCCTATAAAATTCCTTGCATAATCAGAGTAGATTGTTTGCTAATTGCCATACAGTTGCAGTTGCAAAATGTGATGCAGATGAGTGAAATATGGATGATTAATGTCCACAGACATTTTTTTCTATTTACAATCTATTTCTTTCAGAGACAAATACAGAACCCAGGCATTTAAGGTAATAGATGACACAAATATTCTTCTCTATCTTCAAATGCCAAAGACCAAAATAACAACAAAAATCCTCATAAAACTTGGATTGGTTGGAAAAGTATCTAATGTGTTGAATGTTCTGAGACTGAAACTTTATCACACTGTTTTTCCTTTTATACCACTTGCATGCAGCACTGCAGTAATCTTACTTTAAAGAATTCAAGGTTTGTAGCAACAACAGCCCATCTTCAGCGGTCAGGAAACAGGGAACAGTCTGTCTCTATTTCAAGAAAGAAAGGCACAGGAAGAATTAACTGTATTTAACTGAATTCTATTATTAGCCAGTTTATCACACTTAGAGAAGACATTGGCAATTCCCGACCTGGAAGACACAAATAGAACAGGGTAATGTATTTATATTTTGAGAAAAGGAATTTATTCTTTTTCTGGCTCTGAGCCACAAACAAATGAGGATTATGTTTAATTAATAGTTTCTATCAAAAACAATTAAAAAAATTCCCATGTCAGAAAAGTTCACCTTGATATTTATTACATTTTTAAAACCTTTGGATTCAAGGGCTAAGAATTGGATGTATATTTTGGTGCAAAGCAAGAAAGGGAAAAGATCTTTTCTTTTCACCATTAAATAAAAGAATACATGGCTTCAAGGATGAAAACATGGCTGCTTTACCTCCCTCAGTGCAGTTTTATCCAGAAGTTTTAAAGCCAACCTTTACTGTCTTTTTAAGCCATTGATACAAGATATTCAAAGCAGAAAACTTTAAGACAGTACCCGCAGTGAGGAAGATCTCAGGATAAGTGTTTTCCCTCTCAAGTGTGTGTCCTGAGTATTTGTGAATAGCTAAATTATGGTAGCACTTGGACTCTGGTGTTATATTTTGGCTTACTGAGATTAAATACAACGGGTAACTTTTGGCAGATGTATTAGAATTTCAGCAGCACCAGTAAACTGAAAAAGCCTGAAAAATGCAAATGAGTAGAAGTCCAAATACATTTGATATAGCATGATTATAAGCAAAATTAATTTGTTCATTAAATCTTCTTTTATACTCTGCCAGACTTCTATTATTGAAGAATTGCTCTCATACTCATGTAGTTGCTTAAATCCTTTCTTAAACTCAGGCATTTATTTTAAAATCATATAAACTCTTTGATCCACAATTTATAAAGAAATTATTTTCTGTGGACTTGTCTGAGCTGAAATGTAGATGATTAGCCTGAAATTCATAATATTATAATGCAAAGGTTATATATTTTTGTTATAATGTGTTTCTTCAGCAACAGCTTTTACTTATTAAGTCAGTGTTTCTCAAGCAAATTAAAAAGTTTTATTAATCAAGGATACTATTTGCCATTGAGTTCCATTATACCTTTATGCACAAGTGATGACAATTTCTACAGTTACAGAATAAATGTTTGTTATCTTCAAGTACAGGGACAAAAGTGGCCTTAACTTGTCAGGCCTTTTATTAGCAAAACAACTCAAAACTTCTATTTGTTTTCTTCAGAAATGAGTACAGCTTTATAATATATTTTACCACGTCAACTAATGTATTAAAATATCCTGCAAGCTATGCAGAACAGAAAAGCTAAATGCAAACTTAAAAAAAAATATTGCCTGAAATAATTTGTACTGTACTTTAGGCAACATCTAGTATACCTGAAAGTAATAAAAGTCATTGTTTATTTCCAGCTACGACAAACTCAGTACTGGAAAAATCACCAATTGTTAGAGTTCCTTGATTCAAATACTTTTAACACAATTTATACCTGCATGATTGTTTAAGATAATTGTAACTTAAACTGTTAAAACTGTTAAAATTATTTCAATCTGCTGTAATTTGAGCAGAGTTTGCTTTTATTAAGATCTTTTTATAGTGGAAAACTTGGTGGTTTACTTATCATGTGTGTGCTTTCTGTCTGCTTCAGACTGCCATTTTTCCAGTAATGCCAAGACCCCTGTGTTTTCCTACACATTCCCTTATCCTTTCATTCTCCACCTTGTTTTCGTCCCTACTTTCTCTTTTTTCATACCTGGTGCATATTGCTCTGACTCTGCAAAAACCAGAGCCAAGGAAACCATTGATCATGGAGACTGGACCTGCAACAAACAACCTCAGGAAAAGCCTGGTACAGCTCTATCTTCCCTTTTCAATTCCTGATAAAAATAAAGCCATTTGGAGGACACCTGCACCTTCCAAAAATGAAGTTGCTGTGATTCCTCTGAGTTTCACCTTTGTGACCCTGCAGCCAAGGAGGAACTATTACTTTTCTCCATCACCAGGCAGGGCTACCATGCAAAGGGTCCCTGAGAAACATGGTTCAAGGTTGTGCATGCTTCAGGATTTCCTTAGAAATTCAGGTCCTGGATGTCTGTGCTAGTGTTTTCAGGTGCCTGCTTCATTGACACCGGTCCTTCTGCAAACAGGGGTGTTTCCTTCATCTTTAATTTCTTTTTTTAAAAAGCCCATTCAAATCTGTCACAGCAATTTGGTATTTTCAGTATGCCTTCAAGCTTAACATCAACCATTTCTGCACTTTGGAAGTAAAAGCCAAACACAAAGACTTTCACAATGCTCTCAGGAGTTTGACAGGAGGTTTGGTTGATTGCATTTTTTTTTCTGCCTAATCATGTTTTTTTAATACCTGAAGTGCTCCTAACTCAGAAGATTGTGTTTAAGATAGAGTACATGGAAGAATGCTCGGAAAGCCCCACAGAAACATAAAAGAAAATTGTTCAATGAGCAAGACAGGAAGGCATAAAAAGAATGGTAGAGACATGAATTCCTGACCAAATGAGGCCATGTGTCTGGTATGTACGGAATGCTTAATATCCAATACACTGGGCAACTGCTGCTTAGGGAAACATCTAAAACTGTGAACATCTTTATTACAATAAGTGACCTTTCTCCAGATTCCAGCAGAACGGTGTGCAGAAAAGAGAGTTTTGATGTTTATTTCTATATTTATATTCCTAATGTTTTTATAGTGATTGTGTTTAGAAGTAAAAACATATCTTGAAATTTTTTTTTTTTTTTT
>VZTZ01034080.1:359029-407331 GCA_013400955.1 Drymodes brunneopygia | reverse complement strand
TTTTTTTTTTTTTTTTACGTTGCAGATATTTCATATTCTCTCAAGGTATGTTCAAGAGATTGTCTGTACATTTACTGGAACCTCAGTGGTGCTGTTTTACCATATTCAATAGGTGTGTATGCAGTAGAAATACATTCAGCTACCCAGTGTTATGTAAGGTGCATAGTTGGCTCATATGCTCTTGCTCTATTTAAACATTAATAATACACACACACACACACTATGGGTCCAATATCAAATACGGATGTTTTAATGGAATGTCTAAATCTCAGACATGAATGCTCAAATCAGCACTTATATCCACGGAGTGGGCATTTACACATCTAAGTGTTCATGTAAGTATCCAAATGTGCAATTTGGATATCCTATTAAGATGCCCATATTTGAAAATTAGGCTGACTTCCCGGCATTTCTGGCAACATGTAGTGCAGGGATTCTGGCAAAAATGCAGGGTTTTAATTCTGCTACACTGAGCGGTGTTTGATTGTTTGTTAGGTAAAAAAAAAAAAAAAATTGCAGTTCTAGAAATAGATCTTGCTCTAGTTTTACTTTCACTGTTTTTTATGGTCTTGTAATTGGGTACTGAGATACCTACTGAACACTGCTACCTGAAGTCCAGTATCCTCAAGAAAAAGAAGTTCTAATGTCTCAGGGCATTAGAGGTCTGAGGTTTGTCATATTTTAATATTGAGAATTATAAAATGCACTATCGCAGGGTGCTGCAAGTTCAGTACCCACTGAAGCAAAGGAGTTAAATAAACTCTCTATTTTATGGAGCCTTAAATGGTAAGTGATGTTCTGGGTTGCATGCTATGTGTACAGCAATGAAGCAGTTCATGTAGCATTTTTCTAATTCTCTATAGAATCTGAGTCGAAATCTGAAAGTTCAGTAACCTCATTGAAGCAAGAGCACCATAAAAGCCCCTGACAGACAATTGAAGTCAAAGTAGATGCATTAAGATTATTCACCACTTTGGAATATTTACAGGAATGATAACAAAAGTATTGTGAACCATTTTAAAAATGTCTCCCAACTTTATCATTTTATAAGGAAATAAAGCCTTTTCTGGCTATGAAGGCTAAAGCTTTTCTTCCTAAGATAAGGAAAATTACTCAAAAGAAATAATTCCAAGTCAAAACAGAAGTCATAAAGAAAAGAAAGCCTGATCATTTCTAATGGAATGTATTTTATTGCTTCTATTTTATTTATGAACACAGAAGTACCTGCTCTGTGACAGCCATGCCAAGACTTAGCTAGGTTTCAGTTACTCTTAACCTGAGACAATGTGCCATTTTGGTTCTCGACATTTTTAACACAAGCCACCAATTCATTAATGCAAGCTATTGTTTTAAGCTTCTGTTTCAGTTCTGATGAAGTACAAGCTTGAGAGAGGTTGTTTCTTTTTCCCCATATGATAAGGGAATAAAATATATTAGTCCTTCCACAAACCTTGCTTGTACTAGAACTGTGTATTTCACAGTTTCTGTGCTGTCAGTCTAATAAGCATTTGTAGGATAAAGGCTCTATCTTAGATATTGCATGTTTTTCTATGTTTTATGTTCTGTGCAGTCTTTACCAGCTCCTTGTGTTTTCATCTCTCATTTACCAGACCATATAATGCCTTTTTTCAGAGAATAGTGGCTTTAACATTTATTTTGTTTTAGATAGAATTTTCCTTTTCAATTGAAAAGCCATTCCCTCCCTGTTCTTGAAGCAGCTGCACTCCCAGCATTTGTTAGATGTGTTATCTTTCCTTCCTTATCATGCACTACATATGTGAGGATGAACAAATCTGAAGTGCCCTTGCACCTCTCTGAAACTTACAGAGCCAGGTAGCATCAGTTTGAACTATGGTTTTCCTAGACTTGGCAAGATACATGGGATCACACCTGGTCAGCATCCAAACACAACCACTCCTGTGGCATGAACTTGTGAGTCCTTTTAATGCCACAGTGAGCAAAAACTCAAGTTCTTCAGCTGCCTTTGACAATGACAGTGGTACCCTTTGTGCTGGATGAGATGCAAAACCAAGTTCACTTGCTGAGAGCCATTAATGATCCCACAGCATTTCCCAGTGTGCACCCACACTTTCCATCCCACGTTACGGGCTTCGTCCATTCCAGTGCTCTGCATTTCACTTTAAGGTTAGTATTGTTCATTTTAAAATAAGTAAATGCTTTACAGATACAATAAAGATGCCATTTAAAATATTACATTGATGAATGAAAACTCTGCTTTAGGAGTTGTCTCCCTCTTCATCTTCTCGGTGCTAAGCAGAGCAACATACCATAGAGAGGAATGATGAAACATGCAAATATTTGACCTAAGGAAAGCTTTCATGTTGCAACAAAATATCCTCAAATCCCTCAGAGGTTTCTTTTTTCAGTCAAATGATTAGGCAAAAATAACTTTGAATTACTTCAGTTAATTACAATTCAGTTACGATGAATGTGCCCCATTATGAAGACAGAATTAGTAAATGAAAATTACTTTTGCCTAAACCCCAGCTTTTCTGTAAAAGACTATTTATTCGTTTTTCTACAAATAATATTGAAGAGAAAAAAGTCACACCCTTTTCTCTACGCCCTTTTATCTCTGCTTCCTGCTTTTTTAGTTTTGTTGTATGAGTGTGTGCACATATGTATGTCTCTATAGAAGTCAAAATCAGAACAGACTTTTGCAACTTCTGTGCTTAGTCCATTGGGCCCATGTGGTCCATGAAAGCCTTCAGAACTAAATTGGCTGAGGAAATAATGCATTCGAGTCTGCCCTCTATCTACATTCAAAGGGTTTTCTATGCAGTTTTGAACAGTTCTTTTTAAAAGCCTGGCTGGAATTTTGTCAAAATATTTCTGCAGTATGTTTACCACTTTTTACTCAATAAAGCTATTAATAATGCTACCTCATATTTTAATTTCCTGATATAAAATGGGAACTTCTACAACTAGAATGTTATATCAGAGATGACAGAATAACCTCTCATATCAATACCTTTCCTCTGTGTGGCACCATCATGAGGCAACTCTGGACTAAAATTCTACATCATAATTAAGAATTGTATTGACAGATTTGAATATTTTTTGCCAATTGCCATTCAAGACTTATGTTTGTTGATAGTTATTTCTCCCAGCCAAACATACTCCATGTAGGTTTTATTCTCCATTGCATATGTCTTTAAATCTTACACTGATCATTTGAAATTCAATGTCATACTGTATCACCTACACCTTATAAATGTAGAGTTAACATGCCAACAGATTTAGGGAATGAAATCTCACAATAAGTTAAGTGCAGTAGGTTTAAATAATACAATGA
The DNA here is from genome assembly GCA_013400955.1 of Drymodes brunneopygia. NCBI lineage: Eukaryota > Metazoa > Chordata > Aves > Passeriformes > Petroicidae > Drymodes > Drymodes brunneopygia. The sequence continues at coordinate 404,015 of VZTZ01034080.1, read as the reverse complement.
AAAATCTCATGTAGTTGTTCAGTCCATCCATCACTTGCATGAGTTTCAGACTCATAGTGAACTGCAAAGGGGAATCTGGAAATACGTATGTAAATAATAGTGATCTACCCCAAGAAATACATGGCAATGTGCTCATAGATTTCTGTGAGAGGTGAACAACCCCTAATATGTGAGAATTAAACTGAACATTCCCTAATACGTTAAGGCCAGTGTAGAATTAGACAAAATAATTTTGGTAATTCTAGGTCCACTGCATTGTAGCCCCATTTGCAACTCCGCATACCTCTGATTTTCCAGCTTGTTTCTTCTTGTCCTTCTGCCTGGATTCACTACAGCGTGTCATAACAGAAAGGAGAAAGGTAAAAACTGTTATGAAAAGCAACATTCTAAAAATAGAACCAGTTTCTAGTAATTTTGAACATTTTCCTTATGTGAAAAATAATTCAGTATTTATTGTAATTTGTGTAGCATAATGTCAGGATAACTGCTTTGAAAAAGAAAAAAAATAAAATCAAGCACTAGGGAAATATTTCCTCCTTAAGCAAAAGCTGCAGCTTGCCCCTCCCTCTGTGGTTCATACATGCTTTTCCCTCCTCACAAACCATTTCTTTATCCCATTCTACCTCACTGCCTGAAGAAACTGAGAGTAGGAGAGAAAGGACATTTTTAAAAGAAGCATAGTATGAAGGGAATACTTACAGGTAATCCCCAATGCTTACAGGGTTACCAGAAGTGTGACAGCTGTCTTGGTTTCTTTAAAACTTGCCCCCTGAAGTAATCTGTAAGTTTTTTCCCCTTTTTCATTATGCCATTTTCTCCCACTGCTCTGAATACAGCTGTAGCTAGAATACTTTCAACAAATATGGCCACCACCTCTCTGAAGTCTCTGCAGGCAAATGTTGAACTGCCCCTAGTGAAAAAAGATTCATTCTTTTTTTCTACATTCCTTAAATATGGCAGTGGGAAAAACTGGGGAAATAGAGCAGAAAAGCAGGCTAGAAGAGAAGAAGCAGGGAACAGTGTAATTGGGTAAGGTGTCATGGGAAAAAAGGAGAAGGACAACATGTGGTGAAGGAACTGAAGGATAATGAAAGATGTAGGGAATAAATAAGAAACAGAAAACTTGGAAGCAAGGAAGTTAAGAGATAAACACTGGAATGCAAGAGGGTGGAGAGGGTGGGGGGTGGAAATGCCAAGTCCTAAATTTACTGTAGAGAGGTTGATGTGTAGATTTTTAAAAATAATTGTGGGGTTTTTGACTGCCAGGGGGTCTCTTGACTTTTAAGTCAATTTAAGACTAAACTTAACATTACTAGAAGACTCAGAAAGTCCGGGTAGCATCAAAGAGCAAGACTTACACTTCCTTTTATACCCAAAGCTAATATTAAAGAAAATTGGGAAGTACAAAAAATTTAGAGACAAAGATACAGTGAAATCAATATTAAGACTAAGAAAGTTCTGTACAAAACACATTATAGGCCAAAAAATCAATTTTGGAACTTTCAAATGCACTGTAATGAAATATTGCAGACAAATGGAAGAATACTCCCAACCATGAAAGTGTGAAAAACCTCCTTTATATATATAAAGAGCTACAGTATTCCAATAACTGAGAAATACTTACATTATCAGCTAACATTAGGAAGACAATAAAATATCCCTATACCATATCAAGTAATATTACAGAGACTGGTAAATATGTGCTTAGAGAGCATTCGATGAAATAACTACTGGAGAAAGAGAAACAAAATTGCCTGAACTTGCAAAAAACCCCATATACTTGTTTAACTAACACTAGGAAAACTGTGAAATAGAGTGGTACACTTATGGAAACACAATGAACTCAAAGACATACAAAACCTAATCTTGCTTTCCCTTAAACTGAAGTGATGCAATTCAAGAGAATAGAGTTATTCTGGATCTACTCACTGGTAAGCAAAAGGAGAATTTCTTTCATTTAGTATATATTATTCAGTCTTCAAGAAACAACAAAAATAATTTTGGAAGCTAAAAATATCTGCTAAGCATACAATAGAGTTCACTTTTCAAATATTAAATTTTAATGGCCTCTCCATGAATTGCCTTCTGACAGTTAGATTGTGAAAAGTCTGTGGAGCAGCTGAACTTCCTCCAAACAGCAATTGTTTTTCTTAAGCAAAAGTTACTGATGTAGACCAAATACAGTCATTGTGAGACCATCTTGTGCAATCCCCACAATGAATTAAAGTGTCATATTTTGTGGTAGTGCAAATGGAAATGACAATAAATAGTTCTCTTGTCCTAGTTAGGAAAGAATGCATTCAAGGGGGACTATTCTGTATGCTGAATCTGAACTCTGGATGTTCTATCAGGATAGAAACCTGCAGTGAAAAAAATTATAATTTGGAGGCTATATTGTCAACTCTGGCAATTTTTATTGAGGGTTTTGTGCTATGTGATTTTCCTAGATCTCCTCTCTTGAATTGAAGGTATTATGTGAAAATGTTTTCTTTGTCCTTTTAAAAAAACTCCTTGTCCATACTGTTACACAAAATACTTCAAACGCAAATCCTAATACACAAAATAGCAGAGGCAAATATAAAAAAAAATAGCCAAACGTACTCATCTTCAAGATGACATCATGACTTTGTAGGAACAAACTAATAATAACCCTGACTGCCTATTTTTGTCATCATGCTTTTCTTTCCTTAGCATGTGGTAAAAATTCTTACTTGGGGAAATTCTTATGATTGATAACTGGACTCAAATTACAGGAAGCGCTTGTGTGGAAGGGAGGTTGTACTAGTTTCTGTAACATTATTTCTTATTAAAGACAGGGTTTTTTCTACATGCAGTCATTGGCAAAATTGTGCATGTTTCTACCTATGTATAAATTATATGATCTTTTAATTGTATACTTTGTTTGTTGTGTTACAAGGTCCAACCATGGGGAAAAATCATAAAACAAGAAGTCGGAGAAAGTTCTTTCTCACGATACAATAGTCAGACATGCATGTAGGCAAATCTATCTCACCTTAAATAAAGACAAAGTTCAGTATTAGACATGCTTTCCATCTCCTTACCCCCAGATTGTTCCAACTGAGAAATTTTGTGTTGCAGTTCAGTTCTCCAACCAGACTGAAGGAGAGCTGAGACTGCAAGGGAAGCAATGTTCATTTAAATATATATTAGGCTTAACACAATCCACAAAATTCTGCTGTTTGAAAAGACTTTTTAAAATCTTTATTTTTGACATATTCATGAGACTCTTACAGAGTGGAAAGAAGCAGCACTAATCTGGACAAAGGGGAAAAGATTTTCCAGAAGGAAGTGATATCAGTACATTAAGAGAGAAAATAATTTTTCAGGAGCTAACAGAAGAAACGAAAAACTGAAGGTTTGTTATTAAAAGAAAACAAAGTAACAGCACAGGCAATGTTTAATTTTTTTTTAAAGTGCCCCTAATATAGAATTGCTTTGTCTGAGTTTCCTAATGTTGATTCCGGCAACAGAACTCAGCTGTCCAAAGACCACTCACATTCATATTTCTTCCTCTCAGGGCATCCTGATCCAAGGGACTAAAGCAGCTTTCAGAAAGAAATATTTTATTTCTGTTACAGGCAGCAACAGGTTGTTTATCACCCACAGCATTCCCTCACAAGCATGGTAATGTGGAATACCCAGATTTCTCAGAGAATATATCTTATGGTAGAGCTCAGGAGCAAAGAGCTGCTTGTTAACTGGATGCTGAAAAATAGAAACGTGATGAGCAATAACCAGGAGTGGGAAATTTCCCCCTCAATCTCTTCAGCTGGAGACGGAAAGAAGGTGGGAAGGAAGTCTGTGGGCTCACCTGGATGTGGGAGCTCCTCACTCTGCTGTTTCCAATTAATGCACATGAGTGCCTGAGTCTTCATAGCTCAGCCTCCTTGCTGGAGTTGTTCCTGTTCAGGCAGCTCAGCAGCCAGGGTGCCAGCACAGAGTGAAGCCACTGTAACACAGTGGAGGAGAACTCACCAGGAGCATGGAAGAACAATGCTCAGGTCCCTGCTTCACGCTATTTTCATTGCACAGAGCAGAACACCTTCCCTGAAGTAGAAAGAGCCCACTCCAGAGAAAACTCAAGATACACAAGGGACATTCGGAAGATCAGGATCTTTGTCTCCAGTCTGAACCAGGCCAAGCGTTTCTGATAAGCTTCCTTGTCATAGCAGTGTTGACCAGCTTTGTAGCTTTTGTCATTGTATTTACCCTGAGCCTGCAAAACTTTTCTCCAAAAGGTAGGATGAAAGAGAAAGTTTTAGGCTTGATGAATCATTTTGCTATGATGAAAAGCCATTTTATCACAAAATTCCTGGCTAGCACCAGTGGTGATACTATTGTCTAGCATATCTGTCAGGCAGCCCTCCTAATTAAGCTATTTTTGTAGAAGACTCTGGGTATAGTTTATGAATCACAAAGCTTGTGACTCCAGTTCCATATCAACACTGGGAAATTCTCCCAGAGGGAAATCATAATACTGTGCTCTACAACCTAAAATTGCTATATAAAGGATCTACTCTTCCACATTGGAACAGACTGTTCTACTATCATAGCCACCTTTCAATTCCCTGAAAATAAGGAACATAAGGGAGAGGTCTTTGTATGATCAGAGAGGCATTTGATCAAAGCTTTTCATGTGTTGCTGGACAGAAGTACTTCATAACATAGCAGTTAGACATATTCATATAAAACTTCAGAAAAGGTAAAATGGACAGTAAAGAAGCCTGATGTTTATTTGAAGTGCAGACAAGGGATGTAAAACCATGCCCAACCACCATGTCAGCACTGCCTGGGGGGTTGAGTTGTTCCTGACTTCTACATCATTTTTTTCTCCATTAACAACACTTGAGTGATAAAGCGGAAGGAGGTTTTTGGGTGAAACTAATGTTGCCCTCCAACTCTGGTGCACATCATCAGGAGCAAGGGTTGGTTTCCCATAATACCACCTTCTCTGGATTTGTGTCTTGTCTCAAGTTTGTTCCTGCTTTCAAAGTGACTGGAAACAATAATTTTAAAGTATTACTTCAATTTTTGTCATTATCCTTATTGTCCGTCCCTTCCCAACTCATTTCCAGGGTCTCCTTCAGCCACTGAGGGTTAGTCATCCATGTGTTCATGGTTTACAGTGCGAACTTCATTGGACCACGGCTATTTTTTTTTCCTCTGTTGTTTCTTTCTTTCTAAAGGATGGTATTCACCTCAAAGAGATAAATAAAGCTCAGAAGAAAGAAAAACACTTAAATGGATTTCTGGACAGTGTGTCTGCACTGGTTTTGTCCATCTCTACATCTCGCTGAGTTCTGTTTAACTGTCCAGTCATGCCAGTACAAGGCACACAATCAACAGCATGGTGGAAGCACGTGTGTCACAGCAACAAGGCCTTTCACATGTTGTGTCTGAAGACTGCTCAGGAGTTGATCACAACCAAGAAAAATCATTTTATTAGTATTCATTACTTTCTCTTTTTCAGTCTCTTTCAAATCCTGCCCTACTGGACAAAATAGCACAACTTAAACCTAATAATCTGAGATTCCAAACTTGACATGCAGAAAGTAATTCCTTGAAAATGCTTGCAGCTTCCACCAAGCTTCTTATTTCCTCTTCCTCAGAGAGCTACCAAGTCAGAGGGAAGTGATGAGAGCAAATTGTTAAAAAGAGAACAGTACACCACCTGGCATCCAATAGTGTGCGCTGAGCTTGGCATTCACAAAGAAGGAGAAAAATACACACAATCTCAACATGTGTTTCCAAGTGATGATATTTTGTTGATGTTTTATTTTTGATTTTTGATGATGTTTTATTGAAACTGTTCATAAGAAGATTTTCATGTATGATGTCTAGCTTCTAATTAAATAAAAGTGCTCGAAATTTATTGCCTGAAAACTTGAACTTTAAAACAAAAAATATTCAGGTGTGGAAACCTGAAGTTAAGAACCCAGCAGATTTTTACATGTTTAGCATTTCATATGGCCTCTTTCCTAAAGAAGAAACTGAGGATGCTACTGAGGACAGAGAGCACTGATCAAGTTCTCCTATTTTCAGTTTCTGCCACTATTTTTTCTTCCTGTAACAAGAAATTTACTTTTCAAATATGTATATGTCATTTCAGCTATCTAGCTGAAAAAAATATGTATTTGTTGAAAGCTGCCTCTGAGTAAAAGCTGTCCTGGGCTCTGTGTTTGGATACACAGATTAATTTTGTATTTTTAAGGATCTCCAACTACTTGTTCTCATTATAAGGAAAAAAACTAGTTTTTCATCACCTGCTACTGCTATGCAGTTCCTGAAACTGTGATAAGCACACAAAAAGTATCAGAAAAATTTAGAAATTGAAGCAGTTAAATTTGGAACTGAAATTTTAAACTCCTTAAAAGTGAAAGAAAATTTTCCCAGAAGTTCAAAATTGTGTATAAAGTTGGCAATATAGCTTGGTTCTAGGTCTCTGGGAAGTATTTTCTCCCACATACAGGCTTCGCTGTATTTGGGTCTGTGTATAATATATATAAAAATATTATCAACAACTCCCTTTTTTATTCCACTCAGATTTCACTTCTGTATACCTTTTCAAAGGAACTTACATTGACATCTTACAATCAATACCTTACAGATATACCAGGTTGCAAATTCTTCTTTCAGATTTTGTCTCTACAATCAACCATATTTTGAAAGAAAATAAGAAGACATTAATACAAGCAAGTGTTATTTGAAGGTTCTATAGTTCTCTTGAAAATGCAGTATTATCACCATTTCAAGCACTTTTCCATAAATGTTGCCTAATTATCTCCTACCAGCCAATTTTAACTCAGAAGCATTGTTCATCTCAGAAGAGCAAAGTGAAACCTGAAATCAGAAAACTTGGCTGCTTTCAGTTGTTACTATAATAACAAAACTCATAGGATATGTGCTTTTAGAGAATTGTCAGAGGCCACAAAACCTAAGAGCAACCTGAGCCTCTTTTTAACTTGCACTGAATCACTGCACCTAATCAGTGGCATTGTACTTAGTGGTGGTACCAGGAGAATTCTGGTTGCTTTGACTGAGGGGCGCTTTTTTTGCTGGTTTTTTTTTTTTTTTTAGATTTGGTGTTCACTCCTCGATGAGTCTCAGGAGGAGTAAATGCAGATTCACATAGGCTAGAGATAGACTTACATAAATTTGTACATGTACTTGCAAATGTAAAATCTCAACATTTTTGCAAAACCACAAGTAAAGCTTACTTCACAGATTTCCCTAAAGTATGGTCTGATATAAATCCCAGCTGCTATAGAATATAAGCCAATCATGTTCCTTCCTTAATACAGTTGACATTGCTTATTGCTACACAGGAAATGTTTCTTCTCCTACATCATCTTCCTCCCTGCAGCACTGTGCTTCTATAGATTTAGTGCTGTTGGAGCATTTCATTTGTGTCTCTAATTTGTTTATGCAGATTCCTTCAATCAGTGCCGTGCAACTTCTGCAGCACAGCTCTCTAAGCTCAGCTTTGTGAGCTTGCCTCCCATTGCTGATGCCACTTAGCCTGCTGCAAATTGATGTGGATGGCTCTCTTGCTTTGGAGACCGAATGCTTTCACCTTCACAGCACACTCAGCTTTCACTGGCCTGGGGCTCAGGAACCTGAGATACATTCTTAACTAGGAAATTCCACTTTGCATTGCAACATGCTATAATCATACTAGTGGACTGAAATTTCAAGTATCCTAGAAAATTCCACCTTGTCGCTCTTCAGAAGGGCATTGGTTCCAAGAATTAGCACATTTCCCTCATCCCCACTTCACATTAACACTTGAAATTAAGTACAGATTCTTGTTCAACTGATGAAAGTCAAACAAGTCAAGTACAGCAGTAGCTTGTGCATGTTTTCTCTTATTAATTATATGCATAGTAATACTGTATTTATGCAATCATTTTCACACACCCCTTTGGCACTGATAAATGCTTATCAATGTTAACATCATGACAAAAATGACAAAAGCCAGGAAGTTCAATGGTAGGAGTGGAACTTTGCTTTTGTCTTGTGCTACTGCAAAGAAAAACACAGGCTGTGTCCTAGATCACATTTTCAGCCTCTTGGATTTTGACAGTTGATGTTACAATCTTCTAAGCTGTGTTTTTATCAGTGGATTCTTTTGATTTTTCTCTTAACGACAGTCAAATTTCTGGTGAAAAGATGACACCATTCAGTTTTGAGAGATGCTAAGACAGGATGATCAGACACCTTATATATCTCCTAGCTACTCTGGGGTGTTTTATGACCTCCAAGTAAAAATATATGTTTATCATTAACCTAGGGTCATTTATTGGCCCCCTTAACCTATGAATATTGCTTTGTACACAGTTGACATCAATGCAGCATAAATTACCGAAGTCTCTCCCTGAAGGATTTGTAAATTGCATCAATTCTTTCACTATCTAGATGCCAGCTATCAGGGGGAAATTCATGTGAGAGTTAAAAACATGAGGTTAATTGAAATTAGCCCTCAACAGAAAAAGGAATCTTAAAGGACTTTTGAAGTTCCATTAAGTATGAAAATAATATTTATTCCCATGTGGGAGGCAGAAATTAATCTCAGATAAAGCGCTGCAACTGTATTTCTGTTTTTCACTTATCTTCCCATCTTGGTTTTCCTTCAACACCCTTGCCACATCCTGGGACTTGTCTCTGTGCTGCTTTCCAGTATATTTCTTTTTTTCACCTTCCTTTGTGGTGGATTCCTTGCACTTCTCCATGAAGGAGACTTTTGTTCTGACAGTCTCATCCAACAGGCTTTCCGGGGTGGATGCTGCTAGTTGCTCAGTGAGAGAAAAAATGTCTTAGTCTTCTGCTGGGCAAAAAGCTTGTTTTACTGTCATCACATGCATATAAATTCACACTTGCCTTTCCAAAGCAAACACGGAAATTTATGGGTTATGTTTTAAAAACCTTTTCAGAAAAAGTTTACGTACTGTAAGATCAAAATTCAGGACAGCTGACAGGCGGTGTTACAAAATGCCTGAGATCAGAGATTTCTGTGGATAACATTCAGATATGGGAGAGCAGGAGCTGGTATTCACTAGAGTTCTGCCACCAGCTCTGCTTCTGAAATCAAAATCTAAATTCCTCATGGAGCTTCATGTTCAAGAGCAGCCACAGACAACACATTTCTCTTTATAGTGCTCCCTCCTAGAGGGTGGTTCCCAAATTGGTTCCTGAGGACCAAAATAATACATGCTGTTGCCATCAAGATGGTGGCAAATTGCCAGTTGGCTTTTCCTCTTTCTCACTGTTAAACTACATTTGGTGATAGAGAAATAAAATAAAATAATATCTTCTTCCTTAACAGTATTTTTCTATATAACCAACTGCTGTACCTACTGAGATGGTTTCCAGTCAGCAAAGAAAGGAAAAGACAATCTATGAAATCTTCTGTTTTTTAACATGCAAACAAAGCAATTGAAATATTTGAAAACACCAGTAGCCACAGTTCACTGTAGGCAATCTGGTTTTCACAAGGGCTTGGGTACCAGGGTGACAGGCACCTCGTGCCCATTTGGTGGAACAAGTCATCTGCTGTAATGCTAGAAACCTCAGTTCTCTGCAGGCACACAAAACTCACTTGCATGGCCATGAGATATTTTAAAATAAACTAACAATTGCATTTTATATTATCTTTCCTTTTGTTTTTACTAGCAGTGTTGTCCATGATTAGTAGATTCAGAAAGACAAACTACATGGGAAAAGACATAATTACAGGTGGAGACATTTTTTTGTGGGGCCAAAAGCACTAAATAGCACTGTCATGAACAATGAGTTGGGCCACTATAATGTTAGAAACAAGGATGGTATAAACTCCAACAATGCATTAATGCCTTCTTGACATAACCTTTGAGTATGATTCAGGAAAACCTGCCCCTGGGATTTCTGATAAGAAGGGAACAAGAAATAATGGTCAAACAAAATTGCGCTTAGATACCTTCAAACTATTTTTAAGCAGGTTAAGGTTGTTACAGTATTTTTAGATTGTTTACTGGAGGTGACTTAATGGACGTTTTCACTCTGTATAGAGCTATCTTCCCTTTTCATTGTAACATCACTTTTTTTCTCCACCTCTGCTCTAGTACAGAACTGTACTGTCAGTTCTCTGTTCATCCTTTTATGTCATCATCTCTATCTCTTGCTATATATATATCCTGATTTGTCTCCTGTTCAGTAACCTACCTCTTTGTTCCCACCCTTTGTTCCATTTATCTTTCTGATGGCTGACATCACAGAATTGGCAAGACTGACATAAGCCACAGTGGGATTCATCTTAATGCCATAAAAAAATTCCAAGTGAAAAATACATACCCAGAATATTTTAATCACAATATTTTAATTAATGTGTTACTTTGGAGGCATAACATTTAAGGCTGTAAGGGTTCATATATTTAGTCTTAAATTACATTAACAATTAGCACCATAAACAGATAAGAAAATGGCACAGTATCGCAAAAATGAGTAATTGGTTCCCGTTACAAATAATCCTTCCCTTCAGTAAAAATATACAGGACAGTGTAACCTCCATTTCTCAGATGGAGTTGCTTCACTGCTGTTACTTTTTATCCTCCAGTCACAGTAACTCCGGTCTTACAGCATTTGAAATCCTGCAGCCAATCTGCCTTCACCTGTATGCCAAGGTGGGAAATGTCTTATTATCATTTGTGCAACCAGCCTACTATCTTCTGATCAAAACAAAATTTTCTGATAGCTTAAATCAAAGGCTTTGGGAACACTCAGAATTCAGCTGTACTTCTGGATGGGTGGACCAATGTCATGAGAGGAATGGCTTTTATGCCATTGCAAGGTATGTGGGACTAATTTATTTTGCTTATGGCTCTTGAGCTTTTGTTTATGAAGCCATCAAAAATGAGGTCTCATGTGTTTTCTTACCATGGAAGAGCCAGGGAACATGAAATCTCTGAAAGTATTTTGGTAATGCCAATGTGGACTTTTGAAGCTACCAAGGCAATGTAGTTTGGAGGAAAAAAACCATTGAACAGAAGAATTTCAGTCTAAGAAGAACATTTCCATTAGATATAGAAACTGTGTTTATTTTAGCTTTTCTGCACTATTTGCATTCATGACAAACAGTAGTCATTGTGACCAACAAAAACTTCAAGAGCAAAAAACAAAGTAATGTAACTCTTCTGTCAATAGACTAACAGATTGCTACATCCCTACCAGTCCTCCTGATTGTCTCAGAATCAGATTTGTTATAAAGAAACATATGAAACTTTAAAAAATCACTTCTTATGAGATGCTTAATGGGTGCAGAATTATGAAACAGCTGTTCAAAAAGCTGATCCAGTGCCTACTTGAGACAACGGTTTCAAAAAGAGCATTCACCTGAAAAAGTAATAGAGCAACACCCCATCCCAAAGGTCAACAAAACACATACTGCCTCAAATTCAAATGCACCATTGATCTCTACCAAATCCCATGGAATCTATTGGTACTCAAGTTCACAGGCACCCATTTTGGGAAACAAAACTTAACTTTGTGACAAGGTTCTGTAACATTTGTTACCACAAAGCCATTATATTTTCAATTCATCTTATGTAAATAAGATAGATATGTTTAAATGAGATAGATATTTTATGGCAGATATTAATATTTCTGTAAGGAATATAATGATTAAATCAAAAAACCACAATTGTCAAAATTCCTCAAACACATTTGTCTATGACAAAGAATAATGTAGACTTTATTTATTTTCTATTAGAAGCAGTGGTTTCGCAATCTTTTTTATTAATGGTTTCCAGATTTTATAGTACTTTTTATTAGCCAAGCATCTGATTTCTTACAAATCAATGTGTTCTGATAACCACAAGAATCACATTGGCAATACTGCAGAAGTAAAAGCAAAAAAGATGTTTTTAAACTTGGGTATTATCTCTAGTTTCTGAGCAACTTTCATGCAGGCACAACAGACATAACACTCAAAAAGAAAAATTATAGACAAGAAGGGAAGCATGTTTTAAAAATATTTCCAGCTCCCACGCATTATCCCCCACAACTATAAATATAACTATCAAATTAAACTAATTTGATGACAATGGCTCCTTTTATCATTATTCTTCTCACAATCTCCTCACTTAGTACTCAGTTCTCAAAATCCTATCTTTAATCTGCTGGATTTAAGTGTTAAAAGAGATTTCAAACAATGAATAGTTGCTATAATCCTTCAACAGAGTGGAGGGGGTTAAGTAGAACCAATTTAGTCATGCCTGAATTCTGTGATTTTTGAGCTTAAGTAAAACCTTTTAACATTATTTGACTATACCAGGTTTATTTTTTTTCAGGTAAATTGCTAACCAACTTGCTGAATCTCAAATTACTCCCATTTTTACAGGAACCATGCCAGGGTATTACAGACAAAATGGCTAAATTGGTTCTGGAGGGAACCATAAGCTGTTTAAAATAAGATTACATTTATTTTTTTAAACATCTTGTTTGTATGTATGTATGCATGATTTAGAGTGTTGGTATTCTGTAATTTAACTGTATGATTTTATGCCTGCTGAACTTTAGGATGCTCATGAAAATTAGGTTCTTGTTTCTCTTGTTCCTCTGATGAATGAAATTTCAATAAGTATTGTCTTAGCTCCATTTTGCCTGCCTTGTGTTTTCATGTTAACCATTTTCAATCACGGCCTACTATCTCATTTTTTCCTGTTTAATTCTCCTATTTGCATGCATCTTTACATCCTTTCTTCCAACACACTCTTTTTCTTAATCTCTGCATTATATTACCAATTTCTCTCCCCTTACCTATTTTTCTGTGATATCTCTTAGAACACCCTTAACCTTTATCCTTTTGTATCAGCATCTCCACAAACTGCTGCAAAGCACATTCAAAAATTGCAAAGGAAAGCATAATTCCTAAGGAACAGCAGGCAGGTATCTGTGAGAGTCCAGGAAGGACTGGAAAACAAGCATTCCACTGTGGACCTGGTTCACCTCTGAAAAGTACCTGCTGGTGAAAATTTCTTTTTTACATCACTGCATGTTTGAGGGAAAGCCGAATCAGCCCCCTTGTTGGCTCAGCTTTAAAGACAGGCGAGATCAGGTAACACCTCTTATAGCACAAACACAACAGCACCTGCCAGAATTACACTGCGCCACATCTGTGTTTAACTCGGAAACTGCATTTATCTACAGAAATTTTAGGCCATATAAGACATGAAACAGGAAACAGTGAAATCAGAGATGATAGCTAGTAATCTTGTCCTTCCTGCCTAGCATTACAATGTGGAAAATATTGTGGTTACAGACAGGAAAATATGATTTTATCAGTAAGGTAGCAAAAAGCCCCTCTCTCTAAACATCTTAACTTAGCTTTCTAATTCTGACAAGCAAATGGAGGGTATGCTCTATTTCATCTCTGAAATGAAAAGGAGTAAAGAATACCTTTCCTAAGCAATTGGAAAATTCCTTTAGTTGTGGCGATAGAATATCCAGTTATTTGACATACAAGCAGACTTTTCCCTTGGTATAATTACGTATTTAAGATACATAATTAACCAGTTTGTAAACTGATGTCTCAGCTGAAGATCACACTCACTGAATTCATATCCTTGTTTTGATATACAGTTTAATGGGAACCCTGATGTGTCTTCTGTGAATTCAAAATACAAACAATTACTTCTCAAGCATTTTATTTGGGAATCAAGGTCTGTAAATTCAATGCCATGAGTAATTAGACTGTTTGAAGAACCCCTGCACTCATCTGTGTAAGCGTACGTACATCAGCATACCTGGCATGTGGAATTAATTCTGACAGATTAGAACAGAAAAACACATAGTTATTGACAAGTAAAAAACCAGGAAACTTATAATCATTGATAAGTGAGAAAAAAACCAAACAAAGACGCAAACAAATTAACACAACCAGCAGTAAACTGTGTATAGAGTCTGTTCACTCATTCTATCCATAGGATCACTGTGGTGGATTGACCCTGACTGGATGCCAGGCACCCACCAAAAGCCTTTCTAAACCTCCCCTCCACTGGACAGGGGACAGAAAATATAGCAAAAGGCTCATGAGTTGAGATTAGGACAGGAAGAGATCATCCAGTGATTACCATCACAGGCAAAACAGACTGAACTTGGGGATATTAACTGAATTTATTACCAACAAAATATGAGCAGAATAATAACTAAACTAAATCTTAGACACCTTCTTCCCACCCCTCTCTTCTTCCCAGCTCCACCTGCTCCCCCTCAGCAGCACAGGGAGACAGGGAACGGGGGTTCCAGTCAGTTGATCACAGGCTGTTCCTGCCACTGCTCAGGGAGAGGAGTCCCCCCCCTGCTCCAGCGTGGGGTCCCTCCCGCGGGAGACATGAACTTCTCCAATGGGAGGCCATCCCAGGAGCAACTGGGATGCAAACTGCCGCAATCTGGGCCACTGCTCCATGGGATGCAGTTCTGCAGGCACAGCCTGTGTTGCCCACTGGGTCACAAGCCCTACCAGGAATCCTGCTCTAGAGTGGGCTCCTCTTTCCACCGGTCTGCAGGTCCCTGACAGGACTCTGCTCCAGCACGGGCCTCTTGTGGGGTCACAGCCTCTTCTCAGGCATCCACCTGCTCCAGCCTGAATCTCCTTGCACTGTAGGGGGGTCTCTGCACTCCCTTTTGACTCCATGGACTGCAGGGGGAGAGCTGCTCCCCCATGTGTGAGAGGCTGAAATGTTAATGGTTAATGACTCAAACAATTGGCCATTTGCAAAAGCAGCAGGTGCTTTGCTCACGATGTGCAAGGTGACTGCTGAGGCACAGAGGGGGTGCACAGCCACCACTGGAGGCTACAAGCTGGGGTTTGAGCCAGATAAGGGAAAAGGTCAATAATAAGCAGATCCTGTGGACAAAATATACATGGAGATAGTGGTGATCTTATCCTCAGAAAAAGGTTTTTTTCACCTTACTCAGGATTTTTTTTTTAAATTATGCTATTATTTAGAACTAACTGAAATTGTTTTGAAGTAAAGTAGGAAATAAAAATGCTTATTTAACAAAAACACCAGCAGTTTAGCCCTCTAAATCCCAGTTTTCTTTAGAAAGATATTTCAATACAAAAATCATAGTTTTCACTATCTAGTCTGTCTAAACACTTCCTTTCATGTTTTTTACATGCCCAGTCACCCTGTTTTTCATTTCTGTATTGATATATATTGTACCATATACATATTTCAAAGTACCCAGGCATCTCTTAAATGTGGCAGAAAACCCCACCTAATCCTCATCTATACAGATAAACATCACCTAATGTCAGCAATGAGATCAGTCAATAGAACAGCATCTGAAGAGTTAAGAACATCGATTAAAACAAAGTTGCATACAAAATATACCAATGCAAGATTTCTCCACCTAGGTTTGTTGTCATTTATAATTAAGACCAGTGGAGTTACAAAAGCAAAAAGACTTGTTTGTAATCATCCGTATCACTATCTGGCAGAATACGAAGATGCTCAGTGCATCACTAAATTAACTTTCTCACTGCTGTTGTCATAGGGATGCTTCAGCTTATTTCAGATCACCTTCCCATTCAGGTTTCCCATAACATGCAAACAAAGACAGCATTGTCCAGGATGACTAAAAATCATGACCTTTATACCTCATCTATCTGCAAAATAGACACCTTGAGGCATTAAAAAAACTAAGTCCTATATTTGAGTAGTCACTTGGGAGGTATTGTGCACCGCAGTGCTAGGGGACTCTTTGATCTCAGGTGGCTGAGAAGTCAGTAACTCTTTCTGGTGGTGGTTCTCCACCACCCCAGGAGGCATGCACAGAAGGGGCAGCAGATGCAAACCTAGAAAGTGACTGAGAAAATAAATCAGGAGAATGGGCCTCTCAGCTTACCCAGCGTGGCCAGCAAGTGATGTTTGCAGCATCTCTATCAAATTGCCAGAGTAATTTATTTGGGTTAGAAATAAAAACTCATTTGACTACTTTTCACTCACTGACCATTCTTTAATGCTGATTTTTTTTTATTCCAGGTTATATGTGTGTTTTCTTAGAATCTTTCTTTTTGCTGTCATGTGAATAATCCAGTGTTTTACACACTGATGACTTCCATTCATGTAGCTCAGTAAATGGTAGGCTCAATGATCTCTTTTTCAACCTAAATGATTCTATGATTTCCAGTTTTCTTTGTGCAAATATCTTATTTTTCATTGTTGAGTATTAAGGTATGAGGAATGGATTTGTTCAAAGAGACCAGATGATTTTTATCCTTTGACAGTGCAACAAATCCCTTATTCTCAAATTACTCAGCAGGCCTGTCTTTTTCTAATACTTCCACCTGGTTCCCCATAACATGCTGGATAGATGTGAGCAGCATCTTCATTTTTAACAAGATTCCTTTGTTCTGTTTTAGCATGCTAAATAACAAATAGCTTGGTGTGTTCCTAAACTTTGCAGTGAACTTCAAAGTGAAAAATGCCCAGGCGTACCTTATCTAGCACTGAATACTGTAGGTCTGATCAGCATTTGTAGCAGAACTTTGTTGGCAACTGATCCCATGACCTTTCAAGGGTCTAAGAAACACTGTGAAATATCACTTGTGTGATAACTCCATGCATAACATATCAATAGAAAGTGAGAAAATCATCAATGCTTGTGTGAACCAAACTGAGTTTTTCACAGCTCAAACAATCCATAAAGCTTTCTCTTTGATGTTTAAAGAACTTTTCACCTCTTTAGTAAAATAAAGGCTCAAAATGGAAGAAATTGAATCCCCTCTCTTTCTATCTTCATATTTTTACACCTATGTGGTCTGCCAAAGCATTTTTGCACTAAGCCAC
The DNA here is from genome assembly GCA_013400955.1 of Drymodes brunneopygia. Lineage (NCBI taxonomy): Eukaryota > Metazoa > Chordata > Aves > Passeriformes > Petroicidae > Drymodes > Drymodes brunneopygia. The sequence goes on along the minus strand of VZTZ01034080.1, from coordinate 387,168 downwards.
ACAGCGCTGAACTCTCTCACACTTTCTGCCCACCTCATACCTCTGCCTACGCTTCCATCTTGTTTTCTGTTCACAGTCAACATAGTAGATCAAAAAAGCAACCCTTTTATCTGGAATTGTCTGAAAAAATACCATAATCTCATTGGACATCACTGTGGTATTTTTTTTCCTGTGAATGTGTTTATGTGTGCTATATATGTGTGTTTAAGTCTCGTACACACGTGCATTTGTGCAAGTGCCACAACACGTGCCTCACGCATACTCCCACCTCTCTGAAATCACCAGCACATCCATTGCATAGTTTGGTGGGTTAAAAATATGTTAGTATTGATGTCCTTCTGATCTACGAAGTCAACCACCATTTCTGCTTGGCTCAATTGTTTTTCTCATAGCCCATCTGAGCAAAGCAAGAACAGCTAGAGAGAAAGCAGATGAAAATGGGGTGCACAAACCTTGCTACTTGGAGGCTAACAAACCCTTAACTCACAAGAATCTGTTAAAAAATTCACAATGTTCTTTATCAATTTCTTTATAGCTTTTGTATCTGATAATTTGTTCTCTGCCAAAACAGAGTGAGATGTGAAATTCTTCTCAGTCTGTTTTCAAGTGATCTTAGTCTGTGAGGATCCCCATCCACATCCACTAAGCGATCTACTTTCTCAGCACTCTAGGCCTGAGCTGGGGATGGAGTTGGGGGAAAGAGAGAGCACAGGTGGTATCTTTTCTTCTGCCACACGTTGGGAAACAAGCGCAGGGGAAAATCAGAAGCAGCAAAGGTTACCACAGCCCTACCCTCCGATGGTAACTGGAAATGAGTCAGTACAGAGAGACTTAGTCCTGTACATAACCCTTCCTGCTTCACAGGGCATTTCTATTAAACTCTAAAGAATGAAGTGATCTTTAACTATCAGATCCTGTTTCCTTCTTTGATGTCTCTAATCTCTTTCTCTCTCTCTGCGTATGTTTGTGTACCTTGTTGAGATTTAACTAAATATCTGGGCTGCTTGAGACAGGACTGCCTGTCCTGTGGCCTGTTGGTCACTGAATTGCAGAAAATGATAAATGGCAGAGTAACGATGCTCACAAACTGACCAGGATCTTTGGGTCTTTGGGCAGCACTAAGGAACCAAAGTTCATGTCAGTTTCATCACCATTAATTGGTTGTTACTAACTTCACAATGAATAGCAGAGATTAATTGCAAGGGAAGGGAACATTTTCCTAAAAATAAAAGTGAAAGAATAAAAGGAATGGCTGCAAAATAATGGCAAGCTGTGCAATCAGACCAAGCTTAACTTAAACTCATAGAATATCCTCATTTGGAAGGGACCTTCAAGGATCATCAAAGCCACCTCCTGACTCTACACAGAACAACCCCAAGAACCACACCGTGTGCCAGAGAGCACTTACCAAAAGGTTTCTTGAGCTCTGGCAGGCTTGGTGCCATGGCCATTTCTCTGGGGAGCCTTTTTCAGTGCCCAGCCACCCTCTGGGTGAAGAACTTCTTCCTAATAGCAAATCTAAACTTCTTCTGACACAATTTCAGGCCATCCCCTCAGGTCCTGTCACCACAGAGAGAGATCAGTTCCTGCTCCTTCATTTCGCCTCGCGAGGAAGTTGTAGACTGCAATGAGGTCTCCTTTGCTCCAGGCTGAACAAGTCAAGTGACCTCTGCAGGCCATAAGGCTTCCTTTCTAGACCTGTCACCATCTTGTTCACCCTCCTCTGGACACACTCTAATGGCTTTATATCCTTCTTACATTGTGGCACCCAGAACTGCCCCCAGCACTCGAGGTGAGGCTGTCCCAGGGCAGAGCAAAGCAGGACAATCCCCTCCCTTGCCCAGCTGGTGATGCTGTGCCTGATGTCCCCAGGACAGGGTTGGCCTTCCTGGCTGCCAGGGCACTGCTGACTCGTGTTCGACTTGCCATCCACCAGGACCCTCAGGTCCCTTTCCATGGTGCTCTTCTCCAGCCTCTCATTCCCCAGTCTGTCTGTACATCCAGGGTTTGCCCTGTCCCAGGTGCAGAATCTGGCACGCATCCTTGTTAAATGTCATATGGCTGGTGATTGCCCAGCCTTCTATTATGACAATAGGCCCTCTATGCAGGACCTCTCTGCCTGGGAACTTGTTCTGGGATTTTTTTCCTTCACATTTTCCTCCATTTATTTGAACAGTAATCCTCTATTTAGCATCAAACATAGAATTGTGAGCATATGAACTTATCTTGGTCTATTTCAGTATCTGACAGACAAGTTCTATTATAACAAAAGCTCTTCAGTGCTTTGCAGTCTCAAAAAAACCCACAAAAGCCCCTTCCACATCTGAGCTGCAAAGGACAACCCATCTGCCTGGTTGTATGAACACTAATTGCTATCTGACACTTTTTCCTTATTGCCTTGTGGGGTGACTCTGAGCTCTATATCAGCTCCTGACAACTCATTTATGAAAATGCCCTGCTGGTATGGAAGTTTTAATTGTCTTGTTATGCAAGGTGACTTGTTTCTATGTAAGTGATTTTTTGGATGTTTCTTCCCTGCCCGTTTCCAGTCTGCCAGGCTTTATAAGAATCTAGGGAACTGGGACTTGTCCTGGTCAGTATTTAGTCATTCTGTTCCTCAGCCAGGAGTTGTGAGTCTCAAAGCCACTGAGTAAAAATATAACAGAGAAATAATTTCCTGGAGTCTAAGGCACAGGAGAGGTCAAGAGCTACAGCCACTGGCAGATTCAAGGGTTGTGCCCTGGGGAGCTGTCTGAGAGGTCCTGGCTCTCACCTACAGCATCATAGACTGCAGAGCCCAGTCTCCAAATGTATCATCCTCTGGCCTGCTGTGGCACTGTGGTCCCCTTTCAATACCAGCAGGACTCAGAGCATTTAAAATGAACCCTTCTATCCTGTGGCACATAGCAGTTATGATGTACCTCTTTATTGCATCCTGAGTGAAGTTTCCCTATAAAGAAATATTGATTGAAGAGAAAAACCTCATAAGGATCAATGGTTTATGTTCCAGCTGTGTTTTATGTTACAGTAACGGCTCTTTGGAGAGTTGGTGCTGAATGAGTGCAAAGTAATACCAGTAATTCCTCTCCTGTTGGATCATCCTGTACCAAAATCCTCACCATTCTCACCATTGACTCACGGACAGAAAATAGCTCCCGTGCTCTCAGGGGATAGTGGGGGGAAAAAAAATGGGGAAGGCAGGGGGTGGAATATGAATAGCAATTCTGCTCCAGAGAGAACAATGCTCCAGGAGAAGTGCCAGTCTGTGCCCAGGCATTCAAATCCAAAGTTCAGTAGCCGGTAGTTAAAACACTACTGACCTAACTCATCATTGCATGGCAGAAGGTGCAGAATGGCACATGCCTGGATAGTGGTGGGAACCCAAAACTCCATTGCTCTGAGCTTGACAGGCTTGCAAACTCAGAGCATCCCTGCTATACCTCTGTCAGTGCTTTTACAACAGCAGCAACCTTTTCAGTTGTAAGTGATGTGTGAGTACAGAGCTAGATTACTAGTTGTTCGCAAAGGGATTAATTTGTATGTCTCCATTATTAAATATTATCCATATAGAATGCACATGAACTTTCCTACCCAAAATCTTGCTGAAGATTTCTTTCTCTTCAGCAAGAAACAGTTTTCTTTCAAAATCTTATTCTTTCTCAAGCACATCTCTCAGTCTCTGTCCCTGCTTATTCCCCCCTAGACACTTGTACTTCCCTGAGGTGACCTTCTCCATGCCACTTCCTCTTCAGACCAGTTTCCCCTGCCCCAAACAGTGCTTATTATCCTCACACACTTCGAGTTGCTGTCTATAACCTACTGCAAACAGCCCCAGTGTGAGCCCTCTCCATCTTCTCACCTGCCATGCAGCACAGCCATGCCCCACCACTGCACTCACCAGCCTGCTGCACTTCTGATGCAGGGCCAAAGAAGAGTTTGGGGGACAAGACTTATGAGGACCAGCTGAGGGAGCTGGGGGTGTTTAGCCTGGAGAAAAGTAGGCTCAGGTGAGACCTTATCACTCTCTACAACTCCCTGAAAAGACATTGTAGCCAGGTGAAGATCAGATCTCTTCTTCCAAGTAACAGGTGATAGGACAAGAGGAAATGGCCTCAAGCTCTGCCAGGGGATGTTTATATTTGATATTAGGAAAAAATTTATTGTTGTCAAGCTTTGGAATAAGCTGCCAGGTAAGTGGTGGAGTCACCATCCTTGGAGGGATTTAAAAGATGTGTAGATGTGTCCCTTAGGGACATGGCTTAGTGGTGGATTTGGGTGCTGGGTTAATGGTTGGACTCAATGATTTCAGAGGTCTTTTCCAACCTAAATGATTCTATGATCACACATTTCATTATCATCTGTTATGCACATGCAACTTTGCCATGTCGTTTGGGCCAAGAGACACCACACAGTGGCCAGGCAGAGAAGGATTAAAGAAAAACTCAATACACCTGATGAAGCAGAACCAAGCCCCATGAAGCATCTTGAAGTCTTAAACGAGCGGCTCTTCAGGTCAGGGGGTGATGGAAGGACTTTGTTTTGCTGTATCCATTCTGTAGGGATGATTATGACTCTGACACTGAATGCATTCACAAAACCCACAATTTAAAAACATTTTTAAAATGTGTCAAGGATTTATAGACTACTGCTTGAGAGAACTTCTAAACTGGGAAAAGGCAGGACTATTTTTAATGTAAAGCCATTGCTACCTAGCAAGAAAACACTTGTGTATTCATATAAAGTATTTATTAGGTGTGAGGTTTTATAAATTGTTTAGTCCTGCAGCCTTTAAAAAAAACCAACCAAAAAAAACCAGGCTACTTTGAATGCATTACCAAGTATCCTGTGGAATATTTCACATAAAAGGAAACTGAAGATGTATAAATGTAAACAGGCTAATTGTATGCAGATATAAATTATGCATGTTGGTCTTATGAAAAAGCATCCCTGATTTGCAGGGGTCTTACTCAGCAGCTTTGTGTCTTGTCTAAGGGGATATTTAGTATGGCTGTGATGTGCAGAATTTAAAACAAAACTGAATTCGGCAGAAGAAAAATACAGTCCTACTGTGATAAGACTACACTGTTGGGAGTAGGAGGCTTTTATTTTCTTTTATTTTATTCGATTTCAGTTAATTTAATTTAATTTTATTTCACTTCATTTTATTTTATTGTATTTATTTTGCTTATTTTGTTTTGTTGGCTGTTCTGCTCATTAGCTCTGTTAATGTGTGTATGCCTGCCCACTGATACGGAGCCAAGTAAAAGATTGTGTTAAGACTTAACGTTTGCAAAGGGATTATGGCTATTTTGATGTTTCTTAAAAGGGATATGTAAAATATTCTCGAAGTCACAAACCTTTTCATGGTTGAAGCACTTCTGATTGGCCCCAGGCACGAGCAGCCTGGGCTGCAGAGGTGCGGAGCAGCTGCAGTTCCCACCAGCTGCCCTGGGGACAACGTGGAGCCAGCACGTGTGAGGAGACTGGCTAATCGGGACAAATTCTAGAAGTGGCTGAAACAGGTCGCTGCCCAGACAAAACTCTGCCACTCACTGTCTTTTCCCCCCAGTCCTGCAGAATCTCTCTCCTACAAGTAACAGCAGCAGCTTATTTGAACTCAAGTTGCAATATTCATGGTGAGGGATCCTTCAAAGCGGGAGTAGGATTATGTATTCCTTGGATACCCCCTGTGGGTATGACTCACATCTATGTTTCCTGTCTTTCTGGCATGGATTAGTGGAATGCTGCTGAAAGTGGAGGCACAGGCAAGAAGGTTAATGGAAACAAGTCTGTGGAAACACAAAGTAACACAGCTGAGGTGGAACCAACGCTCAAGGAGCTCACTGCAGTCAAGTCGAGGTTACTGGTCATCTTCGTCCTAAAATTCTGAAAGAACTGACACATGTATTCAGAAGGCCTGAATCTATGATTTTTAATGAATCTTTCAAGCCAGGGTAATACACAATGATTAGGGAACAATAAGTGAGAAGAGAAAAAAACATACTGATCCAGGCAGTGACAGTCCCATCCATTTGCTTGGTCCTGCTTGGGATATGTCTACTAAAAAAACAGATAAAAGGGTACTTCAGTGTTAAGTGACAGTACAAAAACATCAAGACAAAGTATAAACACAGAGGAAGGAATTTTTTCAATTGGAAAAAATGTCACAAAACAAAATGCAGTCTTCATTACCACTTCTGGCAAAATAGATGCACAGTGAATGGTTCAGTAATAAAACCCCAACAGCTCCTGACAGTGTGCGGTGGTACACAGCTCCATTAAGAGGAGCTACTGTACCTAGATATTCCAAACATGCAGACACACAGCATTGCTGTCTCAGAAAGCTGCAGAAAAAAAAAAAAAAGAAAAGAGCTATTTCTGACTCATTGTCTATTGCTTCTTCTGCTACATTGTGCGATGGGGCAAGAGGCACAGCTTGCATATTCACCTGCCATGATAAATTACATCAATTTCAGTCCCTCAAGACGGAGCTACTGGTGCAGAGAGCCACTAAACACTACCAGTTGCTTTATGCTACAGATATCAGACAGTTGAAGGCACACTATGCAAGTGAAACATAACCCTGCATCCTAGAACACAAATGTGACACAGGCTGGACACAAATGTGAGAGGGAAAGTGGGATACTTCTTCACTCATACATTGCAAAGATGTCCTCATCATGCTGCACCCTTTGCTAAGAATCTGTGCTCTATTAGAATAAGCCTTGAGACAGCCATTGGCATCTCTGACCCTGTCAGCTTTTCCATCTCCAGCAATGGCCAATACCAGCTGCTCTAAAAGAGAACAAAAAAAAGTCTACAGCCAGCAGCTATTCAATAACAAGGCCTTAGGGGAAATTTCTTCCCAAGCCTCATTAAGTGTTGGCTTCATTCTTAAATTCCTTTTAAACTTCTCAGATTCTATTCTGGCCACTTCATCTGGTGTCTGCACTGTGGACTGGGCTTTCCAGCAAGATTTGCCTTGGCTGGCTCCAGCAACTTCTGAGCCCACACTCACAGCTGGCTCCAGAAGAGAGCAGTGGCTGTGCACCCCTCTTGTTCCAAGTGGCTGGTGGCGACAATCACCACAATGCAGATCATGGCTGCTCTACTTAAATGGAAGTGAAAGAGGACCTCCCTTACCTGGTTCCCACTGACTACCATCAGCATTTTTCTCTTTTTCTTTGGGATGAGATTTCTTCTTGGGGTTTGGGGAACAGGGAGGGGGAGCACTTTAAAGTCATTCTCGGACCCTACCTAAAGCACTGTGTTGTGCAGCAAGAGAGAGCGAGTGCATGTCTCCAAGTTCCAGTTTCACAGCAGGGTGCACCTGAGCATTCAGAAGGCAGGAACAGCACTCACGTATAGGGAGAACCATAAATTGTGAGCAAATTAGGGCCCTAAGGGTTGTTTAAATATTGCAGTAATCATCTTGTCAGGCAAAGTCCCACATTCTACTAAGATTAATCTGACATTCATCAGGAGTGGCACAATAGAAGCTTATTTAATTTGGATCACACTGGACTGGAAAACTGGCAGGAGGACAGAAATGACCCAAATTGGAAACAATCTGCAGAGAGTGTGCCAGACAAGAAAAGCAAGCAGAGAGCAAGAAAGTGTGTATCTGTTTATTAGACACAGATACATTAATTGCAACATGTACATACACACATTAACTTAAATGCTTGCACACAAACATACAAGACTATGGAAATTTCAAGAGCATTCAGTATTGGATTGATTTCATTTTGGTATCGACTCCTTGGACTTAAGTGAGAGTAGAGTGAAACTACTGACAAAAGCTTTTGAAACATCTCTCCAATATCACTTCTGCCCATGTTTAAAATTCCTCCCTCATATTATTTAAAAGGGAAACAGTCTCAAATATTTCATATATATCCTAGAGTAAACACTGGCCTTTAGGTGAATTACTTTCAGGACAGAAGTGCTCTCTTGATAGATCATAAATTTTAATTATTGAACAGTTTAGTGGTGCAAGAAATTCCTCTCCCCTTTTTAAAGTCCTTTTAAAAGCGACTGCATTTGTGGACAAGGGAAGGACTACAGATGCCATTTATCTGGACTTCTGTAAAACCTCTGACACAATCCTCCCCCCAACGTCTTTCTCTCTAAATTGGAGAGAGAGAAATTCAATGAGTGGACTGTTAGATGGATAAGGAAGAGGTTGGATGGTCACACCCAGTGGATAGTGGTCAGTTGCGCACTCTCGATGGACATCGGTGACAAGTGGTGTCCCTCAGAGGTCCACATTGAGACCAGTATTACTTAATATCTTCATTAATGACAGAGATGAAGGGCTTGAGTGCATCCCCAGCAAATTTGCAGATTACACCAAATTTGGTGTGTGGCTGACACAACTGAAAGACAGGATGCCATGTAGAGGGTCTTGAACAAACTGGAGAAATGGGAATCCCATGAGGTTTAACAAGACCAAGTGCAGGGGGCAACCCCTGGCATCAAAACAGGCTGGGGATGAACAGTTTAAGGCCAGCCTTGCCGAGAAGCGCTTGAAGGTGCTGGTGGATGAGAGGCTGGACATGAGCCAGCCACATGCATTTGCATCCCTGAAATCCAACTGTATCCTGTGTTGCACCAGAAGAATTGCAGGCAGCAGGTCTCTTCTATTCCACTCTTGTGAGATCCCGTCTAAAGTACTGCATCCAGCTCTGGAATCCCCAGCCTAAGAAGGGCATGAACCTGTATGATGGAGTACAGCGGAGGGACAGCAAGATGCTTAGGGGGACGGAACAATCATCATGTGAGGGAAGGCTGAGAGAACTGGGTTTCAGCCTGGAGAAGTCTTCAGGGTGACCTAATCGTGGCCTTTCAGTACCTGAAGGAAGCCTACAAGACAGACAGAAACTTTTTACAAGAGCACGTAGTGACGGAGCAAGGGGGAATAGCTTGAAACTGGGTAGGTTTAGATTAGATATTAGGAAGGAATACTTTACTGAGAGGGTGGTGAAGCACTGAAACAGATTGCCGAGAGAAACTGTGGAGGTCCCAACCCTGAAAATCTTCAAGACCAGGTTGGATGGGCTCTGAGCAACCTGGTCTAGTGGAAGGTGTCCCTGCCAATGTCATAGGAATTGTAACTAGATACCTGGTCTAGTATTTCCAAACCAAGCCATTCTATGAATCTGTGATATGATTCCGTGATTCTTTTGGCAACTTCACTTATAAATGTTCTCTCCAGCTTTCCTAACCCTTGCAGAGTTTTCCAAATTGCTGTAGTCTTCCTATATGTTCAAGCAATGATAAATCTTATGACAGCTGCATATACATTATTGGCTTTCAACCCAGGGAAAATAAAAAATAAAAACACGTTCCCCTGGATCATTTCCATTTTTTTACCGAATAAGTTACTTAGCTTATTAAACTTGTCAAACAGCAAATACAAAGAAAATGATGGTTTATCTTACTGATTATTCAGCCACTGCACACTGGTGAGGGTAAACACATGACTGAAACATTTATCACTGTTCACAACATGTGTCCGCTATGCTTTCTTTTCTTGCTTTACCATTACCATGGAACACAGTGTCCCCCTGTCATGTTCCCTATCTCCCAAGAAAAAGCTAGAGTTCTTTAGAGAGAAAAACTTTAAAATAAAATGTAAAATATTAATTGTCTCCACAGTCAAGTGGGCATATTTACAAAGGGTTTCAAATTCCCAGACAGTTCTCTGCTGTATTTGTAAACTAGCAAACAGTGAAGATAATTTAGAGCTTTGAACACCAGCATTGAATATAATCAATGTGAATCAGATTCACATTACCAAATTGAAGACATTTCATATGTACATTATGTCAAATCATGATTCAGATTTGTGTAAACTAAAATCTTGGAATACATAACCACATTCACAACATTCAACCACAACCACGCCAGTATATGATTATGTTTCATATCAAACAGCCATACAATTCAGCAAAGTATCAAATTGAGAGACCTTTGCTGCTTTCAGGACATCTAGAGAGCCAGGTTTATACAGCACGTTACTGCCAATTCATCTACACCCATCTGAGTAAATCGGTTGGCAGAGAGGGGCAGATTACCACTAATGGACCTATTATGGAAAGAAACTGCAACCATTAGCTATTTTACATATGGACAAAAGAGAATTTAATTGATGGCCCATCGCCCAGCAGGCAGAGAGAAATGATGATTTTCACCTTAATGCCAGGCATTAAAAATTCACAGGGCTGTGGAAGAAAGAGATGTTCATCCAGTCTCACTCTGCTTATGGGTCATTTTAAGCATAACTTGAGAAAAGCAGCACAAGGAGAGCTGTTCTGCTTTGAGGAGGCTTGAGTCGTCTGGGAAAAAATTCACACATTGTAGTATTCCCGTGTTATGGTGTTAAAAAGCCAATACCAGGGGCCTCTTATTTTTCTTAGCTACAATTTTAGTGTTACCAAATAGTATCAAGAATTCAGCAAAAAACATTTTGTGGGTGTTTATATTAGCAAATGAAGTAAAGAAAGAGGATTTTTGGAGACATAGTACATAGCAGTAATAATTCAATTTATTTTCACATACTTAAGTACAAAAGTATACTCATGTATAAACACTATTATACGTAATATTTACTTAATTTAGCGTATATGGTAGGCTTGTCTGTATTTGTATGTCCTCAGATTTTCATTTACCATAATTCAAAAACCCACTGCACTGTAGTGTTGTATCTAGCATTTGCATTATTCTGGTAGGTCCAGCCTTACCTTCCTCATTCAACTCAGAAGCTTTTTCTTCTACGTCTCCTCCTGGAAGACCCCTACAGACTTTGCTGTCTTCAGGATGTGTGTGTTTCTGACTTCATCTCCCATGAAATGGTGAAGCTTGAAGCTGCAGGGGACCCCAAACAGGAGAAGCATTAACCCTGGTGTAGGCACAGATTTTGATGCTGAGGCACCTCTCCTACTTCCTGCCTTCCTGTAAAGGTAAAGGCTGCTGGGTCTGCAGTAATTTCTAAGATGCTCTAAGATAAGCTCCTCCCTCCAATGCAAAGTCACTGCAGGTTATTAGTAAATTTTGAGATAAATATGTTTGTGATTAAACAGCACAGTGGCATAGCAAACTGTATGCTCTGCAGGGCAGAGATTATCCAAATGGAAAACAGAGCTTCTGAGTTGGTCAAACACATAAGTCATGCGGCCAGTGGCAAAATTTTTCTGCATACCCAATTGATGTAACAGGATAAAGTTAATCTGTCATGTCTGTAATTTGTATTTTATATGAACAGTGTGGGAATTGTAAGAATATATGAGCCTTGCCTCTTTTATGCTTAGATAGCTGGAGTCAGGCTGGAAATCTCTAGGCAAGTTGGTCTGCATACAAAACCTGACTTGTCAGGCTAGAACAAAGAGCAGACAGCTTTTTGAACTGGAGACATTAGAATAGAAATAAGATCACACTACTTACTGTTGTAAAATTGGACAAGGTAAATAGATAAGGGAAAGTGTCTGTATGCAATGCTAGACACAATACTAGATGGATTTTTTACAACATGCACAGGAAACAGAAGGTTGGTAAGCCATTCAAAGAAATTTCAGAAGGAATAGCTCATGGCCATTGCAGAAAAGTGAGGGGAAATGGTGAGGTGGGGAAAAGCAGGCTAATAATGGACTATTCCAATTTGTTACTCTTTTCCAATATTTTGTCACTGTTCTGGAAGCAGATATAGCCTTCCTCAGTCCAGACTTCATTGCTTTAATCCCTGGCACTCGAAGACAGAAAATAGGCTACAGTGGCTGTCAGACAGCTTTGTTCCCAGCTCTTCCAAGAATCCATAAAGTTCTCTAGCACTGTATAGGCTGTAATGGTAATCTAGCATGGATCTGTGGCAAAAGTGGTGCTTGAGCCCTTGCTGGGCAGCTTGAGGGGGGTTCAGTGCCCTCCACATTCCACTCCTAACAACTGTTAGCGAACAGATCCTCTGGGGACAGTTTTATAGGATGGTTGTGTGCGGTCTCTTGCTGTGAACCTCCAGTGGCAGAAACCAGAGCTTTTTCAGTTCCTTTAGTCACTCTGGTCCTTTTTTAGTAAGAAGAGATTGAGATCAAAGTGTAGATTTCACCTCAGAAGTAAGGCAAAGTGGGCTTATCCCTTTCAGGTAGCCAGCTACTGCTAACCCAAACCAGAAACAGTAGAGACTGAGACGGTGTGTGAGGGAATCATTGCATTTGTCAGAGCTGGTCTCCCTACTGAAGTTCATGTGCACATTCCCACAAAACTGTAATAACTGAGTAGATATTTGCATAACTATCAGTCATTTAGACTTTCCGATAAGGAGGGATGCATCCACGCTGCATCCAGCAAAAATTAGATAGAGATTGAAGTGTGGAGTTTGTTCCTTTCTAATGAATCAAGGCAGTCATGAAAAGTGAAATTGTGTATTCATTTTAAAGACACTGACACCTCTAGGGATTTTTGACATGTCAGCATCGGAAACAGGAAGGCTGGAGAGAACAGCCAGCAGTAACAAGGAGCAATAACCATGTGGCCTTCTCCTTCCACTCTTCCTTTCTTCCCCTAAATGAGATATCTGATCAAAGGCTCTTGCAGAATTGCTAATGAAGATTATTTTTTTTATTTCCATGGAATCCAGCACCCAGGGGAGGAATCAATGGGCAAGAAGGGTAAATCTTCACGGGCAAGATGATGTAAGAGCAGGAATCTGCTGTGAGAGCAGCACTGGGAAAGCATCTGCCACAAGTCAATATACCCAGATTATTTTCAACTGTTTAGGTTTTGAATTTCAAGACTGATCTTTTTCATGTTTTATCAAGGCAAAGTTTCTTTAGAAGCAAGTAAAGGTAGCTAGGAGCCATCCCTAAAATAATTGTAAAGAAAGGAAACTGAAAAATCTTTCAAGCTTCCCCTGGTCAAAGGGAGAATATTCTCACAAAAAAAAAAAAGTTACATTCCTACTCTAAATAAGACAGATGCAGTTTCACTTGTATGATTTTACTTGTCTGTCTTTGGCCTTGGATGCTGTCATCAAGAAGAGTGGATATCACCTGTGTTCTCAATAAAAAACTAAAGGACAATGATTACCCTTATTACACTCAAGGTTGTGGTCCTCAGACTGAATAAAAATTACTCCTAATTTCCTACATGATTAAATGAAGGCTCGTGAGAAGCTGCCCTGAAGTGGATAAAACTATATAAGTAGGCAAATAAGAGGTGCTAAGATCAGAATTTCTACATTCATGGAGAAAAAGGAACCTTTTTAGGGTATGTGAGATTACTAGAGTATTCTGTGTTTGTGTTCATTTGTCTTTTTAATAATAAGGGCAGAGAAGTGGAATTAACTGTTTCTGGCTTGATATCAAGGTTATGCAGGTTAAATTGAAAAACGTTAATGCATTCCTATAGGCAGTTAATGGACAGTTTGTGCAACCATTTCTTGACATGAAATTATATTGTATCTTTCTCCAATACTTTAACTTGACTTTTAATGATATCAACTGATTCCATTCATCTATGTAGAATAGCTCAGTAACTTATTCCTCTGATTTAGCTGTTTATTTCCTTGTACAAAAGGTACATTTTGTTCAAAATCAAATGAATTTCCACCCTGTCTTTTAAGTTTTACAAGAGCTGCAAAGAAAAGTACTTAAAAAGATATCAGCATGAAGTCTGTTTAAGCAAATATTGGTTTTAGATTAAAATTTCGTAAGTGTGTCCAGCACTGATTTATACAACATTGCATAATATAGTTTCAAACTGTCTATTACAGGTTTCTTTAAACTATATAGACATAGCTAGTGATTAAAGGCTTTTTGTTCAAGTCCCCTGTTGATTTAGAAAACTGTGAGAAAAGAAGTATTCTCAAGAAACATTACATGATTAGTCTGAGAATGCAATGCAATTCCTGAAGCAAAATTCATGCCGAGTTTTTGTAGGATGCAGCTCATGCAAAAGTAGTCTTCTACCAGCTGTATGAGGTGTGTTAAGGCTACATGCTCAGCTAAGCCAACCAATAGTCAGGGAGTTGGGATGAAGATTTCACACTCATTGGCTTATTTCACATGTTGCCCACTGCAGAGAAGCTTTCCTGTCCTCTGGAAAGCTGCAATGTGCTGGAGACATCAAGTCACAGCCAGTTGCCTCAGAATGGACCAATAAGGCACAATTCTGCTTTGTCAATAATGCAAAAGACTGTTTAACTTCTTGGATCTTCTGCGCTGAAGAAAATGATACCAGATCTATGGTTTTGTTCCATAAACGAAAACAACCTTGTGGCTTCTGGAAAAAACCCAAACATCCTGACTTTCAGTGAGCTTTGTGCAAGAAAACCTGTGTGCTTAAGGGGAGCACACATCCCTAAACAACAATCACCTTTACACCTTCAGTGACTTGCCAAATGTACAAGAGATGAAGGAAAATTCAAGCTGCCACCATTGTTTTTAAGTGTTCCTGTTTAGATACATCATCTGCACCAGAATATGTTGCTTCTGAAGCCACAGGTTCTCCCATCACTTCAGGCCTCCAGGGAACTCCTGAGAGGGCATGTTTGGCCCCTACATCCTGACAGCTGACATCACCAGATCTCAAATCCCTTCTAGCAGGCCCCCAAGTTTGCCTGGATCTCAAAAAGTAAAAGCCTTTGTCTACAATGTTGCCTTTTGTTAACTCAAGGGAAATTAGAAGGCATGACAATTAGTCAGGTATCTTGAATTAATTTGTTAAAAATAAACAAGGTTAAAAATGGAAAAGAGCATTACTCCCATCAAGGCAAGGGGAAGTTCCTGATTGCAGAGTGTGAGAGACAGCTCACCAGAAAAGTGTGCTACAGCACCGTTAGCATCATTCCTTGGTCACACTATCTCCTAGGACTTGCTGTCTTGCCTCAATCCCCCCAGAGCTGGAAGGTTTGGGGCTTTTGAATGTAAAAGAAGGTTTTCATTTTCATAGTTTCTTTGAAAATCTGTTCATTTCTCCAATGATCAATGTGCTTCACTGTGGTGTACCTTGAACCAGCTGCTTCACAACTGTGTGAATGTGAAATCCTTAAAGCCTCTCTAATATTGCTCCCTTTCATACAAAGAGGAGGTCTTGGACGAGCCAATTTCCCTATTCAGATCTATTTCTCATCTTGAAAATCAAAAAAGCTGTAGTTTTCAACTCACACTGTATTTTTTCTCAGTAAAGCTGTGGTTTTGTTTTGTTTTCTTTTTTTTTTTTTTAACCTCAGTGTGAAGAAGATCCATCAGTTTAATTTTATTTTCTGTAAATCACACACAGCATGTTAAAACTCATTGTTAGTTTGAGGTTTAGTCACACCTAACTAGACTGAATGCCACAACTCCTAATATTTTCCTGCCTGCTTGTTTTTTAAAGTGAAAAGATATGTGAAAAGCTGTAATGTTCTTTAAACATAGGTTATACAAAAATCGAGACTGAGCTATTTTAACAGAATAAGTATTTGTCCTACATCTTTAAGATAAAAGGATCCCAAACAAATTGAGGAGAAGTAAGAGATAAAGGGGTTTTTATATCCCCTCACAATATCTAAAGAACCCCTGACAGTGTAGGCAGATTGTTTGCAGCTCAAATGCTGATCAAAAAGAAACTACAGAACATATGCTTACAGGAATGAAGGATCAGTATTGGCAGCGTTAGTAGGAAGCATGTTAGCTACATACAAAAAAAACCCTTGGGTTTTGGAACTTCACCACACCATTCTAGTGCTACAGTTATCAGGATTCATTCTCATTACAATTACATGTAATCCAAAGCAAGAAGAAAAGTGAAATAATTCAGTTCAACAAAGGCTTCTAGTCTGTAAGATAAAAGACCAAGGTTGGAAAATGAACTCTCTGCTGCACTAATATGTTTGAAGGTTCTGGCTACTGTTTAAAATATCATGTAGTACAAAATAATCTAGGACATCCTTCCACTCCATTCTTAAACCCGAGCAAAAGTAAAACATTAGCCTATATATTTATCTACAGAAGTCAGTTCTGTCTTTTCTTCCATGCTTTTGTTTTTTTATGAAATCAAGAGCAGCTGAGCACACAGGGCCAGGGAAGTTGCCTTAGTGATTTTGTGGATCATCTTTTCCTTACAGATGAAAAGATACTAACACTTCCTTGCATGAAGTGTCTTTTTAAACTGTCAAAGATGCTTGATTAATCCTTGTTCAGTGAAAAAACCTTCATGCTCTGTTCCTCGTGTCTTTGGAAGCCAGCTTTCTGCTTCAGCACCTCTTTTATTAACCCTGATTGCACCAGGCAAACAATACAAGTTTTTGCACTTCTGAAACTCTCAAATTATATTCTGTGTTTGCATACTGCAAGAAAGCTTTCAAGCGTGATTGAGCCTGTTTACATTTTCCCCATCTGATTTGAACTGCTCAGATTTTATGGGTGCCTCTGACTCAGCTGAAAAAGATAGCTTGTCTCTGCACAATTAAGCCTTTCAGAGTAGCCAGAAGTGCCAAGAGAGTGGAAGGGAAAACAGGAAGCTCCAAAGGACAGATTCCTACTTAAACATTTGAGTTAAATTTCTTTCAGAGGTACCCTACAAATGAAAACAGAATCAATATGTGTCTGGTTTTGCTTCTTTGTTACAAATCTCATAAAGGTCCCTGGATGTTTGCTAATTTTTTAATTCACATGGGGTTTTTTGGGCCTTTATTTTTTTATTTCTAGAATACAGAGTTGTAATTCATATTTCTAGCAATAGTTCATGTTGGTTTAAGTTGGTTTGGTTTGGTTTTATAGGAAAACCTTAAAACCAGGAGAAGAATCTGTCTTCTTATGGCAGCAAAAAAATCAAAAAAGTAATGGAAATTGATTAATTGAACTGTTCTAACCAATCTAAATATTGTCCAAAATATTTAGTTTTATTGAGGCTGAAGAAAAATAAAGTATCTTTTCCATTGCTGGCTACCACCTTCTATTCAGAGAAAGTTCACTAATGTAAACCAAATATTTGAAAGTCTGTTATGCTGGCAATTCTAAAAACATTTATACAAAACATATTTTAATTGTAAACAATGATATACTAAATGTTTCACAAGTTAACCATGTAAGGCCAAGCCAAAATATTTTCTGCCCACACTGATGAAATGGAGAAGGAATTTTGTTTCCCTTTCTTAAATCAAACACACTAATTCAACAGCTCTACCTAAAAAAACTTGTGAGAAAACACTCCTTTGTTTAAGATTTAAAACCCACAGAGCTTTTAAGAGCAAATAAAGATTGTGCCAGATGCTGCACAAATCACATATGCACAGTGCAGCACTGATCCCTGCTCAGCCATACCTCAGGACAAATAAATAATACGTGGAGATGAAACCTCCAAAGAGTCCCCTAGCAAAACCAGGAAATGCCTGATTTTATATTTCTGATATTTCTAAGCACATCACTTAAATAAAATAAACTCAGCCTCAAAAGGAGAAAGTTTTCTAGCTTTTCTTTCACATCATGAAGAAGAAGAGAGGGCAAAATTCCAGTTTTCCATCCCACTGCAAGTCACCTTTAAAAGTGCATGCTTTTCCACAGTGCTAACTCCTGTTCCTTTAATTAAGAATGACAGATGCTGAACATCTGGAGAAAATAACTTCTGATTTAGTGGCTACATTGCACTGGTGAAAACTTCAGACTGCAGGTTTGGAGTTACAGAAAGCTTGAAGTAGATATTTAAGCCAGTTGAGCTGCTGAAAGAAATCACATGAAGTGATGTCTAAAGAAACGACATGAGAAGAAGCCTTAATTTCACTTGAATGATATATTTCCATTTTTCATGGCCATATGCAACCTGCCAGCCTGGCCATTCCGCTGGATCTCCCCAGTCTTCTATGCCTGCCCTATGTTGTTTGCATTAACTGACCTTTTGTCATTGCTCCTTTGGTACATCTCACCATCATATTGTCACGCATAGTTCAGTGGCAGATCAAAAATGAAAAAAAAAAAAAGAGGAAGAAAACCTCAGACACCCCAATAGACTGAATTAAATAACAGAGCATCATACTGACAAAAAGTGGCTTTGCCACTTTGGCCGTGAGCTCAAAAAACATCAAGTCCATAAAACATAATTTGGGCTCAAGGACTTTCAGCGTGAAGACACTTCCAGGTCTCTGCCAGGGAACACTTTGTCAGTGCACGTGTGGTGGGTGAGGCCAGATAGGCGTTGGAAGTGGGAGGGCAGAGGGGGGATGGGGGGGTCTTCAGGGCTGCACTGTGCTAGGTACAGCTCCCCATCATCAACACTTGGCTACCTACACCCAATAGACACGTAGTGATGCTTTCTGCAAGCCAATTCTGTTTAGCCTGTGACAGTAATTGATAAATTAGCTGTCTTTATCTCAAGTCAGGAGACTTTCCATAATTTTCTCCTCCATCTTGCTGATGAGAGAGAGTATGAAAGTGGCTGAGTGGGTGGCTGGCAGATGACCAAGGTCAACCCATCACAGCATGTAAATAATGTGCTGTGTCTTCTATTTGAAATCTGGCCTATATGGCTATTCTGGTTTAGTCTGCTTTCTCCACAGAAACAAGCCCTTTCCTACCTCCCAACCCCACCAGAAAACATGGAAACAAAACCCAAGCAACACAGCACCAAAAACACAAGTCATTCTTGCAAACAGATTCGCAAAAAAAAAAGTGCTGTAAACTCATGTTGAGCTTCCATATAGTAAAATATATTGAATAAGTATTATGGGAGATTTTTAGCCACAGGGCAATATCTACAAGTTACTGGCAATAGATTTTGTTACTTTCAACATTTTGAAAAAGAGACAACTACCTTTATTCAGACATAATTTTTCATTATTGTATAAAACAAAATCTAAAATAAAGCCTTTTCTAAAAGATACATAGTCCTTTCTCTCCCCTAGACTCTTCTACCTTACTGTAAAGGATTTCTTGTGTGCCTTTTTCCATCATAGTCCAGAAACAAGATTAGGGAAACAGCACTGGAAAAAACTAATCTTCTGGTATTTCCAGCCTAAGTAGTTGTCCAGGCCTCTAGACCCATGATTATCTGAACCAGTCCTCCTACTGTGAATATATAATTTTGGCTTTAAATAGAGATCCCAGGACTATTGCAGGTGCCAGGAAAAATGTTTAATGTCCTCTCAGGCTCAACAGCAAGCATAAAAGCTGTGGGGAGGAGGTTTACATATAAACTGAGGTGAAAATTATCAGTTCAGAGAAAAAATGAAACATCTCAGCCCTTTTAGAATAGATCTTGCTGGGGGAAAAAAGTATAACTGGCACAGATTTGTCTGCTGACAGCATTAAGGTCATGGATTTTAATTGAGATTTTCTTCCACTGATGGTAATTTCTATTTTATCTGAGATTTGGGAGGTGGTTTTCTGGGTAGAAAACATAGTTCAGAAATAGAATGAATCCTGGGAAGGCCATGGAGTAAACTTCATTTTTAGCCTTTCTGGGATTTGACATTATTGTTCATAAAGAAGGGAGATTGTGGGGTTATTTATTTTATTTAGCATTCTTCCTGTTTCTGATAATTGCAAGGTTTGTTTTGTCCAGACCAGGGGCTTTAAAGGAAAATCTCTCCAGACTAGATATAGTGCATCATAGTCATTTACATATTAAATGTTAATTGTTATTCCCATTAACAACAATCTAAAATTCTGTTTCTTCAGATTTCTCAGAATCAGTGGAGGCAAACCAAAATTTAAAATGTTCCCGCATCACTGAAAGAGCAGTGACAATTTATAAGGTGTTCAACTACAGAATTTGTTGTGCTAGACCAATTTTAAACATATCTGTCGTACAAGAAAGAGCAAGACAGAAAAGAAAAATTACTCTTCAAAAAATGGCTAAGATATGATAGGTGTGAAAGAAAGCTTTGAGGCAAAAACTATTTATGTGGGAAAGATATTTAACCCAATTAGATGCTTTTGAAATAGTTAAATGCACCAGAAAGAAAAATGTAGGTTTCCGTAATTTTATATGGGTAAAATTTTCGTCTTGAACAGTGAGGAGGTTGGGAGGCTTTTAGAAGTCTTTATTGTCAAAACATTTTCTTTCCCTTGAAGGCTAGTGTTTGAGTCATTTCAAATTTCATCTTTCTTCTAAGAAGAAGACTGAATTTCCTCATCATGGGGAAAGTCTTCCCCACTCCACGCCTCCCGTGCAATACCAGCTGTACTTGAACTGTTCATAAGGCTTTGTCTAGCCTGTCCCTGGAAACTACCCCAAGAAGGAAATCCCACATCCTCCCTAAGCAATCCATTTGAGGGTCTAACTGTCTTCACAGGCTTTTAAAATGTTACGCAATTGAAACTTATTTCCCATTGTCCTACTCAGAGACAATATGAGGCACTGTTTATTCTTCTCCAGAATGGGATCTTTTACACATGTCAAACTGATTGCCCCAAGGAAGACCCCCTTTTTTTTCTAGGTTGTTTTTGCCAAGATCATGTTTTTTCTGTAGTTTTTTAGGTTTATTCTTCTTTCCCTCACTTTTTATTCCTAAGAATTTTGCCCTCTGTTACTTCACAACTGTTCTCACACAAGCTGCCTTTCTGCAATGAATTGCTGTTAAGTTCTTTGAAGGTAGGATAGGAACTGCTTGACAGGCTGTTTGTCAACGTACCAGCTTTCTAAAAGATTCTTGGGTATTTAAAGTCCTCCATCAACACCAAGTCTTTCATCACACCTGATCTCCCAGGCTGGGTGTTCAATGGCAGACTTCAGCATCAGATCACTCCTTCCAACCTTCTGTTATTGCCCAGAGATTTCAACGGGTCTGTCATCCCTTCCATTCAGGACTTCAGAGCATACACGCATGACCATGACACTTCCAGATTTGTAAAAATTCACTAAACCAGTACCAGAAAGGGCTAGCATTTGTCAGGGCTATCATCCTAACATAACTGGATACAGCTTCAGTATTGATGCCAGCCAGGTTTAGGATTGTATCAACATATGTCAAATTAGAATGCATCTGTTATGGGCCCTTCTTTGCTACTTTACTGCTACCCAGCTTCCAGCTCCCAGGTACCACACTGCCTGCCATGTTTATGTGACTCCTTTACATTTCAGGGGCTGATTTATACATCACCTGTTTTACAACCTCACAAAGTGCCCCATTATGTGGGAGTCAGGCTGCTTTGTGCTTGGACCATTTTCTGACTCCTGCATCTGTGTAATATGTTCATTTCCAGCACTGCTGAACTGTGCTTAGCCATCAGAAAGGTGGTTGTTCCAGGTCATCTTATTGAACAATTCAGGTTTTTTATATTGACAAAGCTCAAATTAGATAAATATTTAAGCAGGAAGAGTGTAGTAACACTTCTTTCTTCATTATAATCGCATAGAAACAAGAGCTATTGCCTTTCTTCCCCCCCTGCTCAGCTCACTGAAAGCACACATTTCAGTGCACAGAAAACCTGCAAAATTTCTTTATTCTCCTTAACGATAGCACACTAATGTGTGTTATCTGTAAGCGAGTTTATGTCCCTGCTGATTCCCATGGTTGCACAGTAAAGCATTGTTCTGCCTTCAAAGAGGTGGTGATTTACAGACCATACCACACTCTCTTTTAAGACCCTGTTCACACAGGACAGAACCCCGATGGGGGTCACTGAAGTCTGGCAGGATGCAGTGTCCATGCAAAGAGCTGGCAGAAGAGACCCCATCACACAGCCAGATTTTATTTAAAGAACTGATCAATTCGAAATATTTTTACTGCAACTATTCTGTGCACAAAGACCCCTTGCCCTTTAAAACAGAGTATATGATACAAATTGAACATCTCCATTCCCCAAATGAGGGCATTTCTTTTTTAAAAAATAAGATCATTTGTAAGAGAATCTTGTTCAGTCATTTATAAATAGTCACCTCTGTAAACCAAGAAATAACCTTGTTTAAAAAAATACCAACATTGTTGTTCTGTTGTCACCCGCTGGTAATTGAAAATGTGTTTCTGTCAGTTTCTCCTAAGACAGAATGTAATTCTTTCTAAGATCTTGATCTTAAATTGGCAAAAAAAAAAAAAAAGCCAGTGATAAAGGAGCCAGAAGTTGTTACTTGTATTTTGCACTGGTGATATTGCTACTGCTCTTTCTTACAATCTAAGACATTATTCTTACTGGCTCCTGGAGGGCAGCAGTACAGTCCTAGTTTTTCATTGTTTTTTCCTCCTGCATTGGTATTGCACACTGCTTTGTACTGAAATGTGAGGACCTGCATTACAGAACAAACAAACTAATGCCCAAAATTATACAGGGCCAAATGTTGAAGTCTCAGCTCAGCTTTCAGATTTGTCATTACTCATACTAATTCAAAAAGGGTTTTACCTAAGTAGATCAGAGGAAGAATTAAGAAAAGCTCTGTGATTAAGGCAGGTCTTTATAGTTAGAGTAATAACAAACCCTCTGTTCCTCCGCTTGTGCTTCACAGAGTTAATCTGATTTTGTCTTGTCTGGCCCTGTGGAATAAAATAATAAGAGTATTCCTTGCACTGTCTGATTGATCTCCTGTCCTGAGAAAACAAAAACACCTATGAAAGGAGAACTAGATATGAGTTGAGGCAGCATTGAGAAATACAGCTTTGTAGCTTCTGTACTTGAGGTGCCTCATGCCCAATGAGACAGAGGAAAGGAGGCATCAGCATCATAGTCAGGGCTATTTGCACTGTGGTGCCCATCTGCCCCTTGAGCCAGCTCAGGAAACAGTATAGAAGATGGTTTATTCCCAGAAAGCCCCAACAGATCCCAAACAGTGCCTTCTAAAAACAGCAGTTCCCCCCTCTGGTGTAAATAGTGATCTCTTCTGCAGGTTACACACAATGAGTTACGGACAATGTCTAACAAGCAACTGTCAATCCAAAAGAAAAGTAGGGAAGGCAAGGGAAGGATCATAGGCGAGCTGCACCAGTTAGAGAAGCTGACATTCATCAGTACAAACCCAACCTAAGAGGGCCAATTTTGTTATTAGTCAAGTTACAAATTTTAGGCTTATAATCATGGTTTCTGTTATTATTTTTTTTTCTGTATAATCATCACCTCTGCCTTTTTTTTCCTCCTACCTGCCTTCACTACCCCCACACATTTTTTAATGTTTTTCAGGACCCTTAAATCTTTGCTAATTTTTTTTTCTAGATTGGTAGTGGAGATTGACAAGTCACTCTTAAAATATTTTAACTCTTTTGGAAAGTTAAGCACTCAAAAAACATGGGACATGATCTGACTTGGAGGCTTGGTTCGCTATCTCTCAGCAAAGTATCATGTAGGCAATAGAAGTTTCTCTATAACTCCACCAGAATATCTCACTTACATGGAAAGGCTGCTGCAGGTCATGGGGGTAAGGCAATTCATTCACTATCACCCATTCCACCCAGGCCCTCTCTCTGCTGGGAGTGTAAAGAGGCTAACTGCATTCCAAAGGAAGATTTTAGATGTGGACACACGTCCTTTATGCTGTAGACTAGGACCAACGGTTCATATCCATTAGGCCAGCAAAAGAAAGCAATCAGATGGCAATGATTTTCAATCACTACTGGTTCAGGGTTAGATTCAAACAAGTGACCTGGAGGTGAAATGTTCCACATCCCATTACTGATCTTCTAAATTATTCTTCCCCCACAGATGAGGCTTGACACACATAAAAAAATAGATTGTGAGAAATTGCAATAGAAAAACTGAGACAGTAGCTCATAATAGATGTGGATTTTGTAAGCCCTTTATGCCTAGGCAATATTGTTATGGTACAATGATAGGGCAGAATTATTGATTGTATCTAGTGGGTCGTAACTGAGTAACCACACATAGCATACCCAGTTTATGAACTAATTCAACTGCTTTACAGTGTATGGCAATTTTTCCTTATATGAAGGAGCAGCTTATTAGAATTTCTATCTTTTGGAACTATTTAAAATAAGGAATAGCTGACAAAAGCTGCTTCCTCAAAGCAGAATTTATTCCCAATTTTTTTTCCTCCTTATAACTTCTCCAATAACTTACTGATGGATAGAAACATTTTTCAGAAAATCTGCCTCTGGGGTGCAACCAAATCTGAAGATGGGAAAAAGTGCTGTTTCTCATGGAGGATTTCATAGGAGATAAAGAAAGGAAGAAAATGAAATTCCAAAATAAAAAGTGCTATAGAAGACACTATGGGGGACTGAGCTTAGTAAAAGTGGTAAAAAATGCTTAGGCAGTTTCCTTCACTCACTGGGTAGTTATCTGCCTCATTGGAGAGGAATACAAACATTAAGTGAGAGATTTGAGGCAAAACAAATACTTCTAAGGACTTGCATCATTCTCTCTCTTCCCTGTCTCTGCATTTCTGATGCCACGAGACATTTGGCAGCTCCCATCAGGGCTCACCCCTTCCAACCCAGCAGCCTCCAGTCATGGAGCAAAGGTGCCACCAGTGCTAGACCATGACAGACTGGTCCAACTTCAAACAAGGGTCAACAGCTTTGTGTTGTTCAGGCTTGAAACTTGGAGAAGTTTGACTCTTTGAGCAGAGGAACTTTTTGCAGATTTGTGGGGCTTTATGTTTGCCTACCAGCTAAACAGAACTCTTATTTAGTGCAGCTTTTTTTTTTTTTCAGGGAGTAGGCAATCATAAGAAGCAAAGATCTAGCAAAGAGTTTTTCCTTTTCAATTCCCACCTCTGGCAAACAGCTCATGCAGCAAAGAGAAGGCACACAACGGAGCAGGAGGAGCAAAAGCATTCTGCTCTAAAAATATGTGACAGTGAACGATGCGGAAAGAGGTAGACAGGGAAGTGAGTGTTAGCAACACTTCCAAGGATCAATCAAGTGCTCGCCTTTCTGCTATCACTTGAACTGTGGTGTCACTCCTGCAGGACTTTAGACAACTGTTTGTTGGAGCACTTACAAAATCCACCAGTTTCTCCTTTCAGGGATGAATGAAAAATAGCAACTAAGGGAAAAAGAAATTGCTTATTCCACATAAGAAAGACTGGCTGAGTTTGGCATCAAATAAAACTTCTTTTGCACAATGCAAGATTGCTTGTGCATTGAGAAAAAAACCAGATGGGCTGTCAGAATTTAGATCCAAATTGACTTTGAGGTATATTGGGACCTTGGTTATACAATTAAGTCAGAGGGAATAGAATTCTTCACAGTATTACCCAGTCCATATATAACCTGAGGTTTGTCCTCTAATACTTATTTGGGATGAGCTAAATCATTTGTCTCTCCACTGACTACAGGAGGCACCTGGACAGCTAACTTGGAATAGACAATCAATTTTTGATAGCTCACATTAGGGGATGTGGAACCAACCTGCAGTATAGTTCATATAACCAGTATCCTGCTGAAATTTATTTTTCAGAATTAAATTTAAAGAGTGGAGGAGAATTTTGCCAGTAAGGCCTGAAAATAGACAGACACTTAGCAAGATAGAGACAAAAAATGATCTTCCTGCCTGAAGGTGATCCAAGGGAGAAGGCTTGCATTCAACAGCAGCCAGATTGTATTTGGGGTGGGGGGGAGGGAGTGGGGCAGAGGGAAAAAGGCTTTTAAGTCTTATTCCATATGTGGCTGAATAATAGAAAGTATGTCAGGAAAAATAAAAAAACACCAAACCAACAAAACTACTCTATGTGTCTGTACTCTCCAGCTAACTCATTGAGGCACTGGAGCCTTTTAAGCCCAGATTGCAAAGATTCAGCAGACCACATCTTAGACAGATACACAGTAAGGAGTTTGCATCTCTCATCTCTAAGCTAAACGTAAGTCTTAACATATCAGTGTTTGTCACTGAAATGCTGCCACTAGTAGTGCTTCTCCTAGTAGTATGGCCTCTAAGATGTTATTCAGCATCATTGTTTATAAAGAATGAAATAAGGAAAGGAAAAAAGTGCATGAAAAGCACCATCCAATCTGCTCCGTCACTCAGAAGATAAAAATACTTAAATGTCTGAAAGGCAGTTGTATTGCACCATTGGTTTAATTGGTCTACATATCAGAAAATTATCATTTACTTAGAGAGGAAGTGTTTATATGTCAGAGGCAGGATATTTCTTGGGCCAATAATGTGGAGTAAGAAATGCATAAGCTTTTACAACCACAGGAAAGAAGACTAATAATAATAAGAAAGCAGATTAAGCTTTTACAACTGAGAAACTCTCTCCCAGCTACAGTACACCATTGCTTTGGAACAAAACTACTCCATGATGGTTCTTGTTTTCTAGAGACTGACACCAGTCATGGCTGCAGACAGGAGGGGAAATGCACCAGCAGAAAGCTACCTGTGGTGTACTGCCCATGGGACACTATTCAGATGCTGTGCTTCTGCCTCCATTCTTGCCAAATTGCATTGCAGGGTTGGACTGGGAGATTTTACTGACAACTTTTGAATAACTTCAGTTTTTCCTTCCATACTGTAGAGTCTGATAGTGATTTTGGCACTTTTGTGCCTGGCTGGACAGGTTTTGTAGAAGGGAGGAGCAGACAAGTTTGACAACTTTCAGGCTTCATTAAGTTCAAAGATTAAACTGTGTGCAAATCCATGGACAATGTGGCTGAATGTTGACTTGTATCTGTGTATTGGCATTGCTATTTGTAGTCAGTCAGCTTCAGAACAGTCAATTCAAATTCCCTTGAGTAGTCTGCTCAAGGAAAAGCTAAACACTTGAAGTCAAATCTGATTACCTGTGTGCAGAGTGGCTATCTGGCCAGCACTGTCCATTTCTGGTCAGTCTTGGACGTTGTCACACCATTTCTTTAAGTGCCCAACAGCAAATTGATGAAATATGCAGAGGCAGGGCGGTTAAAGCATATGTTCAAAATGTTATACCTCATGTGCTTGCCATTGAAAGCTTAATTTTCATGTTTGTGAATTTTGTGATGTTGTTCACCCTAACCAGCATACAGATATATGAAGAGCTAATGCTTATTTCCAGCTGATGTACTTTAGCTGAACTAATACAAGTAAGCACCAAAAATCATCTTTTTAGAACATCAAGTGTGACATGAAATGAGAAAGTGAAAGCACAGACCAGTTCTGTGCAGTCTCATAAAGGGATGTACCCTGTTATCTCCACTGTGTGTCAGTAGAAATTGGAGGGTCTGCTGAAATAAAAGCAATTTGAGCAACCAAGGGGAATTTTTCAAGCCCAGCAAATGAAATGTGTTACACAGTCATATCTTTGCCTGATTCTGGCTCACAAAGCATGCACAGTATTTGTAAAGATCACAAAGTACCCAGAATTTAAGAGTTCAGAAGACCCAAAGTCCAGCCTCCTCCTTCCTTTGATGTGCTGCTGTGAAAAGGAAAATATTGGAAGGTTTTGAGAGGCTCCCCAGATTGACGTCTGCTGTTCGATACCCACCTAATGAGCTGCTTAACAACTGTTACCAAAATTAATGAGTCAAGTCACAGTTGTAATTACCATATTGCAAATCACAGTATTGTATTAGATTACCATGGACTTCTATTTAGGAATATTTACACCATGACGACTGTTTAAAATGTGCTCCAGTGTTTCAGCAGATTGCATTGCCTCATAGCCCATATTTATTAGGCTAGGCAGGAGTCACAGGAGTCTTATCATGAATTCTTTGGTTCCAGCTTGCAGGGATCAATGAAGAGCCAATCTTAATGTTAAGAATATCCAGGTATTGAAAAATGCACAAATGTTAAAAAGACCTTAATTGTATGTGTGAGCATACACAGCAAAGGAGCAAATATCTGGATGATGAAAACAGTAATCTGGGGCCTGAAGCAAATGCTTCACTATCAGGATATATTTGTACAACTGGGCATAAATCAGTCTGATTTAACTCCTACTTCAGGAGAGAAGCAGAAAGCCCAGAATACAATGCTCCAGCAATTTAGGATCAGCAAGCACAGCTTCCTTCTACAGAGCCATGCTTTCTTCTGTGCAGAAAGAGGTAAGAAATAGTTCTACAAAACAACATCCTATACATTATCTTGAAAAGGCTGTAATTTTACCTTCCGCCTATTTCATTTTCTGCTAATGAGTGATTATAAAAGAGAGATAAATAAGTCTTCTTTGCTCCATGAAATCATATGATGTGAACATGGTCAGGGTTCTTGTGCATTTGGATTTAGCTCCTATTTGTTTACCACTAATAATGCTCCAGTAGACTGCGATATATGTATGTGTGAGTAGAAATATTTATATATATA